>BGNK01001719.1:51918-131542 GCA_003297005.1 Symbiodinium sp. clade A Y106 | reverse complement strand
TGTAATTCAAGCGGACTCAACCGGATCAGCGGAAGTCGAACCTCCAAACCTCCACCCCGCCAGGCCGCATTGTGGCCCAGAAGATTTTGCATGGACTTTGCGCGCACTTTCGGGCGTTCCAAAAGCCAGCCCTGGGCCTCCTAGGCCACGTTTCGGAGCGAGTTCCGGCCGGAGCGGGGAAGAAGGACTTACGCTTTGAACGAAACAGCCAGAGACTACACCGTAACATAACGCAGTTTNGGCCACGTTTCGGAGCGAGTTCCGGCCGGAGCGGGGAAGAAGGACTTACGCTTTGAACGAAACAGCCAGAGACTACACCGTAACATAACGCAGTTTTGAAACATGGATATAAGAGAGAGACAGTTGGCACATTCAAGACCAATGTGCAGGATCTTGCGTTAGCTGGCTCGGACTGGTCATCTTGCACCAGGTTGGCGGAGTGGTGCGCAATCGATTCTGGCCGGTAGTTTGTGCTGTGTGTGACAAGGAAGATGAACCGTGTTATGCACTTTGATGTCGATCTTTCTAGAAGCTATTGGAAGCTTCGGGTTTGGATTGGGAGAAATTGGTGACGAATGTGGTCATGGATGGTGCAGGCGGTGCCATCAATGCTTTCCAGGCGCTACTTTGCACCGGGACTTAGAACACATCAAGAAAGACGTCAAGCGCATCGGAAGCAAGAAGAAAGTTGACCCAGAGTTGACATTGGAGATAGCGGAAATCATCCAGTTCAGCGCGAAAGTCGCACATCCACTACAGTTCCATGTCATCTGGGAAGACACCTTGCGACGGCTGCGCGACCCAGAAGACTGGAATCAGGACAGTGCAATGTGTGCGTGTGTGTGTGTGTGACGTGGTTAAAGTGGACTAGTCTTCTGAGCTGGCTTCATAGACTATTTTTTCGATCTTGGTAGCTGGGTTGATAGACTATTTTTTGTCGATTTTTTGAGCTGGCTTCATAGACTAGTTTTTTCGAGATCGTGGTAGCTGGGTTGATAGACTAGTTTTTTCGATGCTTTGATCTGGCTTCATAGACTAGTTTTTCGATCTTGGTAGCTGGGTTGATAGACTATTTTTTTCGATGTGTTGAGCTGGCTTCATAGACTATTTTTTTCGATCTTCGTAGCTGGGTTGATAGACTAGTTCTTTCGATCTTTTGACCTGGCTTCATAGACTAGTTTTTTCGATCTTAGTAGCTGGGTTTAGGTTTGCTTGAGGAGAAACTCGCGGATTACTTGGAGAAGTGGGTCTTGCAGAAGAAAGGCTTGTGGTGGAGCGCAGATTGGCAGAGTGGTCTCGGTCAAATGTGCCCGGGTTACGGTACTCATGTGTCGAATTCCCGGGAGCGGGCTTGGCGTTCGATCAAAAGTCTTTTCAAGAAAGGCTTCCGACACCAGGACGTCAGCCAATTGGTGCGTGAAACACCAGTGACCCTGCAGACTCTGGTGCGCGGAGGACAGTATGCCAAAGAAATCGAGGAGCCTCCTGAGTCAATTGCGTACAGTGCGAAAAGGATAAAGTCCGAGCAAGATGATGAAGGAATCTAATCCCACCGGCTCACATTGGGCTTGATGCAGCAGTGGCGAGATAAGGAAGGCATGCGGCATGTGCTGTGTTCCTAAAAGCATGTGTTGGTGCTTGGTTAAAACAGTGAAGTAGTGTATGCTGCAAGGTGACGAGAACACTTTTCTCAAGTACGAGACTGCGGGCCGCATCATGGTAGACTGTCGGACGGTGGACATTACTTCAGTCATCGTTATGCCAAAGTACAAACTGGAGTATGCGAAGAACAAGAAAAGGGACATGGTGCAGCGGTTGGACTTGGCACTTTCTTCTTTGTATGAAGATGGTGAATCTGCTTTTCGCACTGCTTTGGGAAACCCAAGGCAGTGGTCCTTTTCCATGCATAAAAAATTGTTCTACAAGTACACTGTAATGTATGTGCTTAGCACGGGCCGTGTCGTGGATGAACAGGCTTTCTTTTTCAAATCCGTGTTAGGCGGTTTGAATCTGCACCCCATTGCAAGGGGCCCCAAGACTCTCAAGGCCAGGCGTCCACGGCGGGACAGGCGAACCGAGGAGTTTCGCAAAAAAATGCATTCTCCTTCGCCTTGATCCTGCCAGAGCTGACTTCCGCCTCGCGGCCTGCACAAAAGATGTTCCACCTGGACCTGTTTTAAAAGCAGATTTGTCCGAAAGTGTCTGTACATGGTTTGTTTTGTGTGTTGAATGATTTTGGACATGTGCTTTGACGCATAGGAAAAAGCTAAGAGAACGTTTTGGCTTCAAAATCAAAACAGCAGATGCTTTTGGGAGCTTTGGGCCCGAAGTGAAAGTAGCAGACGTGGTTTTGGAAGGTTTGGGTTGAAGTGAAAGTAGCAGACGCGGTTTTGGAAGGTTTGGGTTGAAGTGAAAGTAGCAGACGCGGTTTTGGGAGGTCTGGGCCCAAAATGAAAGTAGCCTTGGGCTAGGCGACCCTTGTAGAGTTGGAGCTGGGGTTTCAGAAGGGTTTAGGGTTTAGGTTTTAACCAAAACTTAACACCGAAAGCGGAAAGGCCAGTGCAGGCCCAGGCAAACGCTCACCTGCGCAGGCAAGCGTTTCGCAGAGGCGGAGCTGCGGCCACTCACCTGTGCAGGCAAGCGCCTCCACCAGCAGATCATGGCGTTATTCGGTATATTTGAACTTGTGGGTCCTTTGCCTCTTTTCTTAAGGGGTGTATCGTGTGATGCCACTTTACACAGTGATGTGATCTTTTCCAATCGTCAGCAGAATGGCTGTCATTGGTTGAATCGATAGGGCTATAAGTGAGCCACACATCTCTATTGCAATGCAGCCTTAGAAGCAAATGCAAGGTGTCTGGACTTTAGAACATGATCTGCGTGAAGAGAACGCACACTGCAGAACTCTTTCTCTGTGCTCGCACTTTGTGAGTCGACGTCCTGCAGTTCATCATGGAGCTGGCGCCAAACCTTGAAGTCAGCACACGCAGCATCTAAGTGTCTCCCTCCAGTAGAATGCCAACATGGCGGCGAGAGATTCCGATCTTCTGCTTGGCTAACCACTCGCATGCCACTGCGCCTCTGTTCCACAGCGACCTCTTCAGATCCACTCAAAGGAGCAGAAGCTATGTTCCGCCTGCCTGCAGTGGGTGCTAGAGAACGTACGTTGTCACTGACAAAGATGTTTCACTTGAAGAGCGCACTGCCTTTTCTCGGAAGCACTCAGCGTGCTCTACCGTGGCTCGCAGGTGAGTCAGCCTGAAAGAAGAGCCCTTCAGGTGTGTGCCTTTGCAGCGGAACAGCTTCCAATCATGAACATCAGAGAACATCTGAACGCAGAATCCTTTAAGGAATCTTGCCCGCAAGACTCGAAACCTTCGAGCGGTGTGTGAAAGAAAAACGATCCTTTGTCAAGAGGTGTGGAACTTGCCAGTCAGTTCTAGCACGTGTCGGGCTGTCCGAACTTGCTTTGGTCGTCTCTTGAAAGGGCGAAGTCGCGCCTGAGTATATTTTTATACTAATTTTATACAGATGAACATCCGGTTGACACAGCTAGAGGAAATAAGACGTAACTCCACGAACAGTAGATGAAGCTTTATTTTCCCTTGTGTCCAGTTGAGGACAGTCGAATTTTTTTATATATCCGAAGTTAGCTCCACAGGGCGGTGTCGGAGGGTAAGAAAACAATTCCGGCACAAGTCCGGGAAAAATTTTGTATCCCGCCCAACCCGCCCTGTTTGGTGCACAAGTGGTGCTGCGAGGTTTCGCTTTGTGCAAGTGGCACGTCATTTCCCGTAGATTTTTGTACAATGAATGGTGTGTGAATTCGATTGTGAACCCAAATCAAGAACGGAAGCGAGCGCCCTGGGCCCGAGCCCAGGGCAAGGCACTGCGATACCCCCATCTCGAGTAAAACAATCGATGTGCGCGAGTTTTTTGATTATATCCTTTTGAAAGAGATATTGGATTGATGATTTTTGAAATATTTGATTGGTGAAGTGAACAGATCCAGTTTTTATTGTACATATATATGCAGATGACACAGCAAGGGGAAATAATGGTTTTTCCCGCAGTGTAACCATAAACATGTAGTCCAACACCATTTTTTCTCGGGTTGTTTTCGTTACATTCCGTGGCGGGATCACAAGAAGACAGGGCTGCAATTATGTTGGGATCTAAAACAAGATGCGCCACTGCGGTGTTCAGAATACTCTGGAGACGAAACAAGAACGACCTTTACTTGTGTGGGCCGTCGTGACCGCCGCCAAACGCTTCACACGTTTTGATTCTCATTGTTGCTAGTTGTGAAGTCAAGCATTTTGCTGTGCTCGGGCAGGGTTGCAAACCAGTATTCTGCGTGCCGTCCATTGCCGTCCCATTTGAGTTCAGCTTCGAGCTAATTTGGTCTGGAGCTTGTTTCCGTTCAGCTTTCACCAACACTGCAGCCGAAGCTAGATAGTATCCATCATTATTAGTGCAACCATGGAGACAGCAGCAGGAGCAGCTTGTGGGTCAGCAGGAGAAACTTTGGATCGATCGAATCTTTTAGCGAGACATGATGTAAGCAATGCTTGCTGCATTCCGACAAGCATGGCCGCTGTGGAGTCAATGTCATGCAGCGCAAGTCGTTGCCTTGAGCGTGAACAGCATGGCCTTTGTGGCTGTTACAAATCAGACTGTCTAATGCTATTTCAAGGATGTTGATTTTATCGTGTGCTGCCAAGCACTGCCAGATTTGGAGCATTGTGCCAACCGCGCAAGGTGATTTGGCGCAAGCTGTTCAGGACCATCACTTCATGTTGTTGTCCAGCAAGCAGCTTGATGATTTCGTTTTTGTACGAACCTCCTTCTGGTTCCCTTTGTTGTCGCATTCCTTTATCAGACCAATGTCCGCTGTTCAGGACCCCGATCAGATTGTTCGCCTTCTATGTGCTTGGCTCAGGGACATCCAGCGGCAGGTGATGTCATGCTAACGATTTGCCGGTAGTGATCAGTCGTGCTGTGCAAACCGGTCAAGCGAAGTAGGTTGCTTCAAGCAACATGGTGGCTTTGCAAAGGGTTCGGAAATGCCGAGGTCAAAAGTTTTCAGAACTTATGGACCGTGTTCGGGTCGCAGAAGCTCGTCACACTGAAGTTCGAACCAGATCGGTCGCCTTGCAGTGTGGGTCTAAGCTTTTAAGGAACCGTCCGAGCAGGCTGAGCGCATTTGGACGATAGTCCGACAGGGTTTTCCAAGACTGCAGGCGACATGTTTGTGTGTGCGCGTGCGAACCTAAGAATGCTCTAACAACTTTGGCTTCGAGTACACTCAAACCTGCATGATTCACGCAAGCACGATGTTCTAACTGATCCGACCGACTTCATGTTCGTTTTGCTTTCATGTTTGCGTAACTTCCTTCCATGCAGTCGACAAGTCGGATTCTCTGAACCGCTCTCTGGAATTCCCCTTCGCTTTGCAGGTGCTTTGCTAGCACTGTTAGCACGTCTGCTGGGTTCATCGTGTCTTTCATCTTCCCCATGATCACATCTGCAACTGGGATGTACCTCATCTGTCGGACTCCTGCTGTGACACTGCATTTCGCGGAATGTTGGGAGTTAACACAACATTCAAGGCACTCAGCACCATTAAAACAGAAGTCGGATTTCAGCTAGACTTGATGCTGTAGCAGGGAAGTCAGGTTGAGCGGGCGAGTTGCACTCTACCACAGTAACTCCTAGGAACGTGCAGAACGGTATCTCTCCATGGCAACCTGTCGGTCTCTCTGCGTCCCCTGCCCAGTCTGAGTGTCAAACCTAGCTTCCGTGTCTTCGCCTTTGTGACGTGTCCGTGCTCCATGCCTTTGAAGGTAGCATCCCGAAGATTGAATCTCTGACTCTCTGCGCTAGTTCCTTCACAGTGAATTTGATGTTCCGCTGCTTCGAGCATGCAAGGCTGCAGTGTAGGTAATCGGTGCAAAAAGTATGTTCCTAAGCAAGCTATGCAGTGAATTGTTACAGGGAACTAGGGCACAGGGTTTTCTCTCAGTGTTGCAGTGCGTAGATGCGCAATTCAAACAGCCAAGTTCTTACGAGGCAAGAAGTGCGAGAGCGTGCAAGCGCACGACAGGCCACAGCTTGCGCGCAGCTTCAGCTCCTCTGACATGGTCTGACATGGAGAATGTACGTGGGATGTTGCCCTCACCTCGCTCATCGTGCGAGGCAACGTCATCGCAGCCGGGGGCTTGATTGCGAAGATGAAGAACTCTAGCAGCTTGTGGCCTGTGCATCCAGCTGCTAAGCCACTTTTTGAAGTCGACCGCCTTAGATGAGTCAGTCCAGAACTTGCTGATCTGTGTTTGTTCGAGATGTTCGAGGATGCAGAACGCACTGCGAACGCAGCTGGCAGAGGCTGTCAGATAAATGTGAGGGATTCGCATGGATGGTTGGAACTCGTCCTTGCTGCAGTCCTTGCTGTCAAATTCAGATTCTTTATGCTGTTCAGGGGAAGCCAGGTAGTGGTTGCCATCAATGCCCGCTGCGGTGGCTGGATTCCAGTAAAGTCACAGCCGGTCATCTCCCTGCCGTTTTGTTGTCAGTTCTTATGGCACAGGCGAGTCGACTAAGCTTGCACCAGGCTGAAGCAGCGCAGCAGCGGCTTAAAGAAGCAAGGCCCGGAGTCGGCACGTCATTGCAAACCATTGCAGGGCGTTTCCTGTGCGTTGTCGCCTTTCGTCCCTGACTGAACAAAAGCTTTGTGCAAGTGCGTCCTCTTTGCCCCTTTGCCCAGGGCCGGCACAGACTTCGTGGCAACGGAAGTAACGCGAGCCAAAGAGGTGCGGACGTGATTTCGCTAAGCGAGGATGCAGCGATGCGGCCTGGGTTCCGGGTTTAGCCGAGGCCGCTCTAGCGACCAACATGGACTGTGAGCGGCTTAGCTCGTGTGGGCCTCAGAGCATCCGAAGCCATTTGTGGGGATACACGTACCCATGCCTTTCCCTTTGCAGCTTTCATTTCATGGGTGCAGTGGATGACTTGGCAGACAGGCAGTGCCGGGAGGAACAGAAGACCTTGCAGGCTGGGAGCCGTAAGCATCCTGCTGTTGGCATCTCTTTCGGGGGGAGGCCAAAGGCTAGTTTGAGATCCTTGAGCTCTTGCAGGAGACGGCGGACCAAATCCAGGAAGAGGAAGCATGGTACACCAGGCAGGCAAATTGCCCGGGGAGGAGGACTATATCTTGCAATGTCGGTTCGATTGATGTTCTGCTTGTTTTTTTTGTCCATGTTGTGATTGGCCTCGTGCGCTTGCCCACGTAGGTGTGAGCGTGAGCGGCAGCGGCTTCGGGCTGAAGTGGAGGCCAAGTCAGTAAATCATGGTCTAGGTCACGGAGCGTGATTGTGATCTCTTCGACAGCTGCAGAAGATTTGTTGCAGAGGCCGTGATGCAGAGAATATCCTCGCAAGAAGAGGACTTGGCCGCAGGCTGGCACAGAAGCGTTCCGCCCGGCCAGTGGCAGCTGAGCAGATCCGCTGCGGCCCAGGTTACGAGCGTGACCGTGCGCGTCGAAGCGGCTTGCGCGAGCTCGAGACAAAGTTGGCAGATGCAGGTGCACGCCGTGATCACGGGTGCACGCTGCAAGTTGAATTTCTTGTGTATTCTGACAAGAGAGCCTGGAAGACTTGCAGTGGGCAAGTTTGATCAGCTGATGGAGCATCTGCTCAGCAGAAACTTGCAGCTGTTGTGGAGGCCCCGTAGTAAAAGCCAGCGACGTACAAGTCGAAGCAGGCCGCCAGCGGCAGGTGGTGGAGAAGCGAGTGCAGACCATGGAGGAGCGACTCTGAAGTTTGAAACAACTTTGAATCTCTACTAAGGCTCTTGACCTCCAAACTCTAAATCCAAGCACAACTTCTCGAGGAGGAGTTGGTCAGCGCTCAGACGCAGGTGTGGAACTCAGGCTGAGAAGCAGCGGTTTTGCTTGGTTGTGTGGTGCTCATGGTAGGGATCCCTCCAAAGTTTCGGAACGGTCCGAGAAAGTCCCTGCTTAGGATCCCAAGCCCTTCCACTTCCGCCCCAGGTCGGTTTGTACCAGGACCGCCTCGAAAGCCTCCAGCAGAAGCTGCTCTCGGCGGAGGAGGCTCGGCGCCCGAGCACGCTCGGGGAACTCTTTTAAAACGAAGAGCCCTCCTCTTTCCTCTCTGCAGGAGCTGCAGCAGGAGAAGCTTGGCTTGGAAGCCAGCAGCCGAGAGAGGCTTCTGTTGGAGCAGCAGGCGGATCCGTTACAACGAGTTGCGAGGGCAAAGGAGAGCACAGGAGCAGTGCAGACATTTGCGGACTGAAGGAGGCCGTGGCGAAGGAGGGCCTCGAGAAGCTTCGATCTCTGAAGGCGGGAAGGGGAGTCTCAGAGTTCTTTATGTCTGAAGCGTCTGAAGCGATGGAAGGTGCAGCTGGAGGAGGCCCTGAAAGAGAACGTGGAGGCTCACAGCCAGCTGAAGGCCCGACTCTGCCTGTCGCATCCTGCCGCCGCTGGCTGCATCTGGCCATAGCTTCCTGGAGCGTGAGGCCGCGACGTTGGCGCAGCAAGCGTCCGAGGAGCTCTGTGCGACTCTCGATGCGAGGTCGGAAGGACTAGACTAATGGATCTGAATGAGCTTTTTCATGAGACACTTGCATGCGAGTCTGTGCATCTGGGAGGCACAAGGAGGCGCTGACACGCCTCTCGAGCGCCGCCGAGGGCACTGCTGCAGCCACGGTAGCGCCCCAAAGAGAGAGAGAGAGAGAGGGCTGATTCGGCGCACACCTGCTGCTGCCATGGGAGAGCAGAGGCAGACCTGGAGCGTTGGCAGCAGCGCCTGCAGGCGAGCAGACCGCACGGCAGATATTGATGAAGATCAACATGGATTCAACACACAGACAAACATGTTGTGATAGCAGATGATAGCCAAAGAGCATAGTAACAGCAAGCGAGCAAAGCAAGTCGCAGACCTCGCATGCTTGTCCGGCCCGAGGAAGGAAACTAGTGCGAGAGACAGCTGCGAGCTGTAACCTTACGCGCGGACTTGCCGAAATGTGCATCTTCTTTGCAGGGTCTCGGTGATTCTGTCCGCCAGCAGAGGCGGGGAAAACATTGCTGCCTTTATGAATAACGTGTCAGTGTTCTTGATTCCTGACTGGTGCCTGCTCCGCTGGGAACCTTTCTCCGGACGCGAGCTTGGAGAACAGCTAAAGCCGGAGGGAAGGAGGCTTTTCTCACTTCCAGACTTCCTGCAAGGCTCCTTTGGTCGAATTGCCGCTTAAGATCTGTAAGACGGGCCAACCATGCTCCTTCCTGACTTGAACTTTTACTTCGTGAGCCAAAGACCCAGCGATCCCTTTCACATGCTTTGTGCAATCTTTCTGGAATCATGGAACATCAGCAGAAGGTGGTATGTGTTTGGTGTTCGAAAGCAGGGTTCTCCGAGTGTTTTCCTACCTGATCAACAACCGGTGCAAAGGTCGTAACGCGTATTGTATGCTTGTGGAGGGGCTTCTGTTCCTTCTCGCATAATTCCAGACTGTGTGATGCAAGCAGACTCTTCTTGTTGGTCGGCAAGGTGCGTTCTGCAGGAACTCGAGGAGAGCAGCAAGGCCAGAAGTTTCGGAAGCGACATGGCCGAATACCAGTCTTCCTATGATCTTACGCAGGGTGCGAATACCGTGAGCCTCTCTCTCCAGGCAGGCAGCATGACTTCCGTCATCAACTTGTACTTGTGTCGTCTAGGCAGATTCAGCATTTTTTTTGTAGAGTTGGTAGGTAGGAAGTGGAAACCATGTGAAAGGCCATGTCCGGCGTTTGAGTCGCTTCCTCTTTTGCCAGGAGGAGCTGCAGCGCGTCTTCATCGTTACCGAGAAGCTCCGTCAAGAGCGGGAGGAGGCTCTGTCATGAGTTGCAGTGGACCAGTGGATCCCGCTGCGAGTTGAGGTTACCATTGTAACGGCCGACATCCAGTCCAAGCTTCGCAACGCCGAGTCCTCTTTGGACGCCGCGAGGCCACAGCTTCGGAGTGGGTGAAGCCACGATTTGCCGGGAGAACGCAGGCGGCGGACGAGAGAGCTGGAGGCTCATGTGGAGGACTCCAGACTGAGACTGAGAAGCTGAGGCGCTCCTGCTCCCACTCCAAGCCCTTTAACGTTTCCGGGAAGGATGCGCAAAGCGAGACGCTGCGAGCCCGCCAGCAGAAGGAAAGCTTGTTGCTGGAGGTGGGATGCGACATAAGCACCATGTCGACTGTCGTGCCGTAAGGGTCGCTCGCGGTATCTCGGGCATTGATTTCCCCCACAACTTTCTTTCCGCGTGGCCTTTTTGTGGCCTTTTTGTGGCCTTCTTGTGACTGGTCCGGTTTTGTAGGCTCGTGTGGTGCGGGCCGCCCGTTTTTGGTTCGGCCAAACTAGTATCTCGATCGGTACTCACCAGGATAGTCGGAATCCGACAACTGAATGAGAGCTCTGATTCACAGTTCCAAGATGCAGAAGGCCACGAAAAATCCTCCAGCTTGAGGTGCAGCAGAGCCGCGAGAAGATGCGTGGGCTCCGCAAAAGACACACGATGCTGGTTGAGAAGGCCGGAAGCCACGGATTCAGGTTTTTTGGATTGGTCCCTTTGCGCATGTGGTGCGCAGGTGCAGAATGCCGAGAAGAGGCTACTGCGTGCCCCTGCCGTCGCACCAGGAAGTTTTACCAGGGGTAGGTATAAAAACAGGGGCTCAACTGCTCAACAAGTACGTAAAACGGATGACATAAATGAAAAGGATCAGTTGAAACAGTTGAAATCACGAAGGATCAAGGAACACATAAGAGCTATGTCAAGCGCTTCTGGCTTCCGAGCCGTGTTCCGCCTTGCGGCCCCTCGACTTTGTGGCTCCTGGCATCTCCTGGCTTTCTGGCTTTTTGGCTTTCTGGGTTTCTTCTTGGCTTCTGGCCCAGCTTTGTGTGGCTTTCTGGCTTTGGTTTGGCTTTGTTGGCTTCTTGGCTTCTTAAGTCCTCGGGCTGTATTACTCTGTTTGCTCCTGGCTTCCGAGCTGGCTTTTTGGCTTCTTGGCTTGTACTGCGCATCTGCACCAGCAATAGTTTTCTCTAATCTATTTGGATTCACCCTAGCTCTTCCTCTAGTAGTGCCACTTGAACTATTGCCACCAACCCTGTGACAACTGCTTGAAGCACCACTACAAGTACTGGCAGTAGTAGTACTGGGATTGCTTGTGCTGCTGGTATCACTAGTACCAATGCTACTAATTGCTATAGGCCGACAGCCAATCCCCCAGCCGGGCCGGCGGCCCGCGGCCCACGATCCGCGGCCCCGGTCAAAACGGGATTCTGCCCCGATGAAGGCTTTGCAATTCGAGCATCGTTGGCAAGTGGGACTTGCATTTTCAGCCTTGCAGTGCGGCCAGTACTGCACTGCGATACAAGGAACCTGCAAAACCACTCTGTTGTCCAGTCGGCTAAGCAATCTGTGCAAGTACCTCATTGGCGTTTGTGCTTGGGGGGAGCCCAACCCCCACCACGCTCAAGCCAAGCCCACAACCCCAAGCCAAACCAGCCAAGCCAATCCGAGCCCGCCAGAACCAAGCTATTTCTTCCAACATATAGCAAAACACATGAATTTTGAGGCCCGGCTCCAGCCGCCCGGTCCCCCGCAAATACGAATGGCCGCCGTCGCTCTAAGAAGCTTGGACTGGCTGCGACCCGAGAAACGAGCTGTGATGAGACTTGTTATGTTTTGATCCCATCTTTAAAGATCCGGTTCGTTCGTTTCTATCTGTATTTTCTTCGTGATCCGGCAGCCAACTTATTCTGAAGTAAGCTTTGAATTGAAACTGACACGTGTCCTCCCCGTGATGCACGAGTGGTGTGAAGCTTGAGTCAGCACGATTGCCCTGGCAGGAGTTGCGATAGATCGGCTCTCAGCTTCTTGGAGCTGTCAGCTTATTCAACCCCAGACGCCAGTACGTCAGACTCAAGCAAGCTAGATGTTCCATTGGGGCTGCTCCTCTTTCTCTCTCTCTTTGAGTCCCGTTTGCCTTTATGACATTCGCGACTAAGAAGCGTTGAGGTCATCCACTAGTTCAATCGGCCGTTGTGTGCTCGTCAGGAGAGGTCCCGACGTCATCGCAAAGACCCGGTTCCTGACAAGGCTTTTTGCCGACCCTGACACATCATCAGAAAGATCTGATTCGACACGTGCTCGTGTATTCCTTGCAGCCGCTGTATTTCCTGCAGCCACTGGAAGCCCGGCAGCAGCACTTGGGGCATGTTGCCAAGGCACGTTAGCTTGTCGACTTGCTTGGGTTTAGTAATCGCAACATCAACCAGCATGGATCGGATGAATCGCAGTTTTGACTGCTGATGTGAGAGCCTCCTGCAGCCTTCAAAGCATGGTAGACACTCGCGAGTCAACCGGGGTGTCAACAGCGGCTCCCCCCGCTTCCGCGGCCACTCCTTCGTCGGCCGTGCCTGCCACGACGCCTGAACTGCGAACGCCGACTGCAACGGCAACAGCCGAGCCTGCGGTGAAGGCGGTCGAGGTGACTCAGGCGTCCCAAGATGTCGATCTGGAGCAGCTTAAGAAGCAGCACAAGAAGGCCTGTGAACGCGCCAAGAAGCTCGCAACCAAGATGGGTGGGGCTGATGTGACTTGTCTGATGTGGTGCAGCAACTTCGTTTTTTCTTTTCAACGCAGTGTCAAGCACATATACCTGCAGTGGCACATTGCCGCCCTGCACTGCAGGACAAGAAGTCAGCAGACTTTGATTCTGACATCCTTCTGCTGACTTGTTTTCGGTGCCTGCATCGCTACTACGATCCGTCGCCGAAGACACATCTCGGCAAGCGCGAAGAGTGGCCTGCTTCTTGTCTCGTTACCGAACTCACGAAGGCGTTCCGTGCAGGTTCGGTGCCGGGAGTCTCCAAGGGGGGAGGTTCGGGCTCCCGATGAAAGCTTGGGCTCCGAAAGAAGGCCTTATCGGTTTTGACATGGACGTTTCGGAGCTTTGTCGCGTGAGGTTGTCGCATTGGGAGCTGTTTGGCTGAGTGGCAAGATCACCAACCTGCCGAAGCGTGCGAAGATCATGACAAAGCTGCATGATGGTGTCGCAAATGAACGCACCTGGAGTGCATGCCTATTGTATATGTATATATATATGTGTATATAAATACAGATCTATATGTATATGTATATATATATATATGTATATGTATATGTATATGTATATGTATATGTATATATATATATATGTATGTATGTACATATATATATATACACATGCGCATGTGCATTGTTTTTATTTGTTTTTTGGTGTTTGCTGCATGCGAGTATGTTGTAATCTGCAATAGTCTACATTTGAGATTCGCCGTTCTCTTTCTGGAGGCAATCCCGATGCTCTCATCCAAGACTCAACCGAAAAGGATCACGACCAGCTTGTCGCCCGCATGCTCGGGTGACTTGCATGCATGCAGTAGGTCTCTTGGAATACGAACTACATCTTCTCGATGTGGTCTCGGACTCTGAGGGTGGAGTCGCAGATGCTCTATCTCCTCGGCTTCAACTTCGCCTGTGAGCAATGGTCTCCAAAGCCAAAGCTGCAGAAGAAAGTGCACCGATCTTTGCCTTGAAATCTTTGTGGGAGAGGTACCCAGCTGCACATGCACATGGTGTTCAGTGACGAAGTCATGACCAGCTAGCCACCTGCTGGTCACTGTGAATTCCAATGAAGACCATGATAAAAATGATGACGATGATCGTCATTGTCATGATGATGATGATGATGATTACGGTGACGAGGATGATCAAGCTGGTTCTTAACGTCTCACCCTGTGCAGGCTGACACCAAAAACATGACACCATTGTATGTGAGCACAGCTATAACACCAACCATGGCTAGGAACATATCCTGGGGCATGGTAGTTCAATCAACAAACGTATTAAGGTCCTCTATTAGCGGTGCTAGCGTGGGCAACAAGGGCTATAAGCACCTTCGAAGCTTCGGCTTGTTTGGGCTGAAGTGCTGCTGAGGACTGGTTGAGTACCTGTTCTCTCTGCCTGCGTGGCAGAATGCTACTAGAACGCCCCCGCAAAGATCACAAGACAGCGGAAGGAGCAGCCTAGGGGATGGATGTTGCCGAGATCCTGTCGTGCAAAAACAGGTTGTGAATCTGCAATATCTGTCCCAACCTGGAGGAAGCTGATTATGGCAAACGCACTTCGCTTCTACATGCAGCTGGCAGAGACGAAAGACATTGGGGACGTCAATACCCACCTCCTTGATGCGGTTATGGTCATGGCGTACAAATTCTACATAAAAGGTGGCCTGCATGGCTTTTGTCTGCAGGTGTTTTTGTGGTTGTTGTCGGTCTGACAGCTCCAAATCCAAGGCGCCGAGTTCGCAGAGTCGCGGCTGCAGAAGGAGTTTGGCTCTTGGGTTTACTGTAGGGTTTTGGGTTTCGGGAGCAGCTTGTGGTACTCCAACAGGAGTGTGCGTGCCTACTCTTTGCAGTGAGCAAGGAGCTGTCAAAGCCAGGCTTGATGCACAGCGCAGGCTGCAGCAGGGCTTGCATGTCCTAAGGAGAACAGTGACGTGTTCGACCTTGTGGCCCCTTGTCCTCGCACACATCCTCCGAAGTTGAGAGCAGGTTGCTGACGGTTGCTGTTTGAAGCTTCAGCCAAGGTGCGCAGCCAAGCGGACCCCGCGGACCCCGCGAGCTTGGCCTCGGAAGGCTCTCCGAGGGACTCTGAGGCCGACCGCTCGGACGCGAAAGAGACCGAAGAGGATCAGAAGGAGAAGGAGGAGGCGAAGGAGGCTCAGAAGGACGGCGAAGCCGTCAAGAGCGAGAAGGTGAAGCTCCGACTCACAAAGGGAGAGACCCAAAAGGACCCGAAGGATGCCAAGCGGGACAGACCTGAGGATGCGGCGAATGGCCGGGAAGCAAAATGCAGGAGAACGGATAGGAACAAGGCGCTCATCAAAGAGAAGATGGAGTTGGTTATGCAGATGTTCAGAAACAAAGGAGAACACTGAGCACGCGCCTGTGGAAAAAGTCGGTCAAGGCTGTCTTCGGTTTTTGATCCTTCACAGACTCAGCCGACGAAATGGTTTGTTTCCGTCGACAACTCTCCAGGTGGTGGCCCCTGCCCCTGCCCCATCACGAGCTCCAGAAGAGCAGAAGGAGGCGCATGGCGATGTACTGGGGTGTCGTGCTTTGTATCTTTGCAGCGACCCTAGGAGCCACCTCTCTTCGTTGTTCGAAGCGACTTGCTGCAATTGTTTTCAACCTGCCAGGTTGCTGCAACCCCGGTCGCCACGCCAGAGGCAGAGAGCCTCGCCTACCTGAGGCCATTGGGTTTAATCGGATTTATTCTAGAGCTCTCCGTGGCACGAAGCCTCGTCGTAAACCCTCAACACGACAACCGAAACCTCAACCTTAAGGCCTGAAGGCCCTAGACCCTGAACCCGGTGGCTTTTGCAGGGGTCCCACTCCCTCAACCAACTTTGGTAGTCTGGAGGCAGTGGACACGAGGGTTCAAAAAAAAGGAACCTGGTGGCTTTAGACATGGGCTTCATGACATCATGACTCCAATGGTGGACTTGTGGTTTGAGAACACAGTGTTCTGCCGGTTGACGCTTGCCCAGCGTGCACCACGGAGTAGCCAAGGAAAGGACTGGCAAAGCCAAGTTCTTGGCCGTTACTAAAGCCACTTAGGAGGCTCAAGGTGAGACTCAAGGATCTGCGATGATGTAAAGAGAATGGGGCTCTCTCTCTCTCTCTCTTTCTCTCTCTCTCTCGCTCTCTCTCTCTCCCTCTCGCTCTCGCTCTCGCTCTCGCTCTCGCTCTCGCTCTCGCTCTCGCTCTCTCTCTCTCTCTCTCTGTCTCTGTCTCTCCCGGCGTGCTGCGACTCGCATCCGGCCGGTACCCTCGTCTCCTGACACCAGGCAATGGGTGGAGTTGGAAGAGGCCCGCCTGGGTGTGGCCCGGACACCTCCGAAGTCTGGCGCTAGGACGCTCAACGGCGTAGTTGTAAGATCCATGGCATTCGCGAGCAAGATGAGGCCTGTATTGTCCGCCTTTCGAGCTTTACATGCCCTACATGGCAGAAAGGGGCTTTTGTGTAGCGTGGCCACAGCATCGATGTACCGACGTGCAAAAACGACTGAGCATCCCTCGTGGGTGTGCCGAAGAGTTTTTTCAGTATCCAAGTGCAGGGCCAATGTGATTGACAAGTTTGCTAGTGCAAGGTTTTCGCAGAAGAGGACGAAGAGTAGAGTGCTGGTACCCTGGCCTAAAGAAGCTTTCGGAGCAGACTTTCCTACTCCGAGGCCGAGCCCTGCCCCGAGTGCGTCCCAGACCGGCATGAGGCCCCCAAAGGGATTCGGCTTTGTGGTTTAGGCTCGGGGGTTTGAGGGGTTTCGGTGTGGCCGAATGGGTTTTGAGGGGTTTTGCAGGCAAGGCCTTTAGCTTTCGTCGTTTGGGTTCAGCATTGGCTGATTCGGGGTTGAAGGGTTAGGGGTTTGGTGCTGCAGGGGCTCAGGGTTTAGTGAGTTTAGTGGTTTTGCGGCTCAGCTTCCGTGTCAGAGATGACATTCGACTGTTTGGGTCCGTTGTCAGGCCCGCTGTAAGCGCTACGTCTGGAGCTTGGCTCGCTGCAATTCCCGGGTCAGACTTGCGGTCTCATCTCAAAGTCGCCTTGTCCACCGTCACTAGCTGGGTTTTGCTTCCCTTAGGCTCTATGCCACTCTGGTTGTGCACAGACGTTCCACCAGCTGAGGGTAGCCATAAATCTCACCGACAGAACCTATTGGAAGAGGATCGCCAGTGATGTTTGCGGTACTACACCATTTGATTATCCTCGCAGCAGCTTCTTACCTGTGCTTATGCGCTGAGATCTTCGTCCGCTGCTCGCGGCTGAGACAGGTTGCAGAGTTGGACCCCGGCTGTGGCAAGAGTTTGTGATGTGCACAGAGCCACAGCAAAGTGAGGAGCTGAGAACTTATTCCTCCGCCTCCGTCTCAGGCGCTGGCAGCACTTAGTGCCGGTGCAGACACACGAGAGGCACCGCAGGGGCATGGCACGTTTGTATAGTCTACGTGTGTCAGAGAGCCTTAATGTGGCAGGTATTGGCACTCTTCGACAATCCACCAGCGCCTTCGACAGCTTCCTCAGCCCCAGGGGCCTGAGCTGCAGTCAAAAATTCGGAGTGCAGCCAATGAGAGCCAACGCCCGCATTTCCTGACGGTGTGGAAAAAAGAATCGATGTGCACCCTTGTTGCCAAAGCCTCGGCATGAACACTTGCCACCGGCGGGTACATGGTGGGTCTGTGGATGTTGCTCAGAGCATGCGTAGATGGCAAGCTATCATCACGGAATGCGGTAAGTTGCCTCAAATTGCCTCAGAGGAGATAGACGAAGTGTTGTTTTGCCTTTTGACCCACACACACGAGAGCAAGCAACGGCACGATACCAACACAAAGACAGCAAGCGCAACCGTTTTCGTGGTCTCGGCGTCTGGAGTGCAACGGAACTAGCAGTTGTGGTTTGCTGACATTCTAGCGCGGTTCTGCGATCAGCATGCAGAATGGAAAGCAAGAGTCGTTTTTTTCAAACAAGACACTTGGCTGTGATTGGCTGTTGTCACCGTCCCAAGCGGAAAGCCCAAAGACCCAAAACCCGAAATTCTAAGCATTTAGCCACTGTGGAAACGAAACGGCGAAACCCGGACACATGTGAATCCTTAGCCTTGTCAGTGTAGGACCCTTGCCCGTATGAAGCCCATGCATTTCCTGTCCAAGCCCAGGATGGAGAATTTCCTTTCCGATGCGCGGAAAGAAGAGCAGGCCCTCTTACTGGCTTGCCTCCCGAGCTCTGTTTGCCCTTTGCGGCTCCGTCAATCCCGATCTTTCCTTCCTGAGTGTGCGCATGCCACTGCGTAGTCGTACATCTGTAAGCACATGTACGTGTATGGTAATATATATATATGTATAGTAATAATATGTATATATACAATATAATATACATGTGCACGTGAATGCAGACACCGCTAGCCTAGTCTTCTAGTTGCATGCCCCCAGCAGCTGCTTCTTTTTGATTCTCTTCGCTGCTAAGGGCTGTTCACGTTGGTAAGCCTTGTGCAGGAGCGGCGGCGGGTAGCCATGGAGGAGGCCGTGCGTCAGGTGGGGGGCTTGAGAAGGCGTCCCTAGGCCTAGGCCGAACAGATGCCGCCAGGCGAAGCTTGGGACAGCAGCAGCTTGGTCGCCATCAGCTTGTGCTCATGGGTGAGTGGTTTCCGGCTTGTGCAAGGCACGAAATGCAAGCCCAGAGGCGACTTCTGTCCGCCTCTGTTTGATCTTGCGTTCCTTTGATGTGGCCTCTTAGACCTCATATTTTGATGTCGTATTTTGGAGAGGCGCCGCCTGTACGATCGCCTGTTCGATCCGTGACCGGTGGCAACTCGCTGCCCGGACATCCAGCCGTGAACAAGGCGGCCTAATTAGAGTCGCTAGCGAGGGTTCTTGGCGGGAGCATGAGCTGAATGCCGTGGGAAGGCCGAGAACATCTTGGCATCTCACACGCACACATTGCAGATTCACATCCCGAAGGTGCAGCGTTCATTGCATGTCCCTTTGCTTTTCTTGCAATGCCAGCTGCAGCAGAATTGAGTCGACAGGACGTGGTGGGTGTGCATCCTTTTGCCTGACCTTGTGTCAGTTGCAGGTTTCTGCAATGCCGGTTGCGACAGAGGTGGGGGCTTCTTTCCTTCCTGGAATATGTTCAGTGGGCCGGCTTTTACTCAGAATGGGCCAGTAGTGGACATGAGTACGCGAAGGTGCGTGTCGCGTGGGAGGGAATCTCTAGCGTAAATCTTCGCATGGAGCAATCAGAAGTCGGGCGCTAGGACATGAGTCGATAGTTCCGCAGTTTGGAAACGGTAATGGTAGGCAGTCCTCAACCGCGTCTTTGAGAATCTGCAGCTGCTATGCTCTCACGCTTGTCTCTGGGTTAGGCTGCGATCTCCAAGCATCCTGGACAGATGCAGCGCGTCATGGGCTTACTGCGATTGCCCATCGCTTCTGACTTGTAGCTGAACTAAGTCTCTCCCCTGTCCTGGAATCTCTGTGCTTCGAGGTCGTGTATGTCTTTGTTTGTCTTTATTTGGCATGCTGCCCGCGAGGGGTCCAAACCCCGGGGAAGTAAGTCTGCGATTCCCCATAAGATGAACCCCCTCCAAACCAACCCGAGTTTTTTGTTGCCAGGAGCCGTTTTAGTTCAAGCATATCTGCTTCATCGTGTAAGAAAGCACAGCCTTTCGCTCGTATCATGTTCTGCCTGCTTGTGGCAATGACCATACCCTTTGCGGATGGACAGATAGATGTTGGGGCTGGGTTTTTTCCTTCGCAGCGTGGCCATCGAACAAAGGCACCTGCAGCACGAAGGCACTCAATGGGGCAATGGCAGATGGTTGTTGTTGTATCGCAGCAAGGAGGAGCTGAACGTTGTGACCTGTGGCGGTAGCTTCGAAAAAAATTCCTCCACCCTCGGTGTTGTTGCTCTAGTTGCTAAAGTTCTTGCTGCTGTCAGCATTTGTTTTCGACTGTGTTATCTATACCGTCTGTTGCACTGCGTTTTCGACGACGACCGGCGACATGCACTGCGCAGAGGCAATGATGTGGATACGCACTTCCGATCTTCCGCATCCCGCAGCCGTCCTCTCTCTCGCTTTGAGGTCGCAATGGTGCCCGCTTCGCAGGTGCTGGTTGAGCCAGCTAGGCTTGGGTGCAAGGGAACCAAGGGAACCCAGCAACCGAGTCAGTTGCTTTTGACAGCCCTTTTCAGGCTGACCACCACCGGCTTGACTTCGGAGTTGACACACGGCAGAGTGTGTATTAATATTCTTTTGAGTTTTGCACGCTTGTGAGCTAGATGCGTTGCCCCAGTGTTATGGATCTGAAGCCGGTGCATTCTCGGATCGATGCCGCATTTCTGCTATACCTGCCAAGGAGACCGCATGACTTGTTGAAAGTTCTGAATCCAAAGCCGGAGCCCTTCCACATCGAGATTGAGGCCAGGCCGCCCAAAGGTCACGTTCGGTATGTCGTACTCCCTTCTCTCTGCTTGTCTCTGCTGCAGAGGCACAGGAACAGTCTTTACTTCTGGCAGCTGCCCCGGCTGTTCAACCGCCCGTCGGGGAGTAGGGTTTCAACATGTTTCAACATTTGCGGCGGTCTCAAAGCAGTTGCAGGTTCCCACCATAGCGCATGAACTCTCATTTTGGTAGCCCCAGCAGCTGCCACCCCTCTGTCCGCAGTCCCGTTCGGTAGCTTGAGCCTTGACCTCAGACGTAGCAGCCCGGTGCTGACATCGGAACTCCGAGGCTCGACGCAGCTGCTGTTTCTGGGACTGCCAAGGCGAAGGCCTCCAGTGACACCAACGAGACTCGGCTGCAGATGCGGAAGTCGGTAGATGAGCTTGCCCATGAAGTCCCATGGCGACATGAAATTCACGGTCAGGAATGCGGAAGTCGCTGGTCATATGCAAGCATGGTGCGCTGGTCGGCCGGCTTCCCCCGCGAGTGGCACCGCATTTGCGAATGCCCAGCATCAAGTTAATAACATTCTCGTAGGCACCGAACCTAACCGTGCAAAATGCATGGCTCTCTAGGCGAAATTTCATTACTCGCAAGCGTGGCTTGGTGTCGAAGTGGAAAAAGGGTGGTCTCATGTCCGGAAGGCCATGATGTATTGCGATTGTCTGTCCTGGAACCGACGAACCCACACGGGCCTTGTCCGGCTCAGCACAATGAAGCTCGGGCAGCATCTGCCTGATCGCCCACCATGATGGGCGCTGGCTGCTGCCTCATTTCGGAGTGCTCCGTTAATGTCTGACAGAACCTTCGTCTTCAGATGATCCCACAACCAAGGTGGCATTGTCTCCTTTCAGCTGCTGTCGGAAGGAGTGATCTTGCCGCCTTGGGTGGCGCTGGTTTTCACGGGCAGCATCTTTGCAGGCGAGGAGCCTAAACTTAAACCCTAGGACAGCTCCTCTGAAGGTATCCTTGATCCTTGGGCGATGAGGCGTTGCCTACGCCTACCGAAGCCATGGACTTTCAGGTGTTGCCGTCGTCAGCACACAGGCGCCTGAGCTCAGGAGTCCCGTCTCGTTCCCGGGAAAGCATTGCAGAATGCCAGGTCATGGCGATCATGGCCGTGCAGCTGTCTACCAAACTAGCGCCCCGACCCGACTGTGTCTGGCAGAGTCGGTTTGAAGCATTCGTATGGCGGTAATGATGGCAAGGTGTATAAGTAACAGTAATATTAATAATAGCCATCATCATCATCATCGTCATCCTTATCATCATCATCATCCTTATCATCATCCTCATCATCATCATCATCACCGTCACCATCATCACCATCATCACCATCATCACCATCATCGCCATCATCGTCTTAACATCATGACAGGAGTGGAAAGGCACGGCATCATGAAATGCACAGCTGCTATCTCTATGACTCAATCAAGGTTATCTCAGTCGGTATTGGTGGTGTGCCGCTTTGTCTTACCAATACCATTGCTGTTAGTTGCTATGATGTTTGTCAGTAACATCAGCTTTGTAGTCGTGCCATGTCGTGATTATCAGCATCACGGCAGACCTTGGCGGTTTGAGGTGCTCCAGACGGGCTTCGTGTATCCCACGTGCATCGCTTCTGTGCCTGCACCGATAGGTTCTGGGTCTCAAAGTGGCGCAAGTAGCCAAGACAGCCCAGCAAAGGCTTCGCTGCACTTCCTTTGCGTTTGGCTGGCTTCTTGGGCCGTCGAGCGGCGGTCCGGTGCAGCCGGGAAGGCGAGAGATTCGAGCCACACACGGATGAAGTTGTTCGGACAGCTTCTGGCTCAGGACGGGCTGCTTGCTCTGATGGCGACTTGGATTCAGATTCTGGGTGCTCTGGATATTTTTTAAGCTCAACGCTTGGCTCAGGACTTGAAGGTTTCCAGTAACGAAAACGCAGAGTGGTACCTGAAGCGGATTCTGCCCATCGCGGTGCTCCAGACGTTGAATGTGGTTCTGCACCTTGTAAGCATTCATTAGCCTAGTTGGCCAACGGAAGCGCAGCCGCTTTCATGAGGTAACATTGCAGGGTTTTCGATAGATCCTGAAGACCGATGAGTCAACGCTCAGCTCAGCGACTTCCCAAGTACGAAACCAGGGCACAAGGACCCAATAAAGCCTAGCAGTTGCCCACTTACTTGTTTCGACAGTAGAGCCTTTTCGGCGGCAGCCCGTCGGATTTTAGTTTTGCCGCCGAGGAACACGTGTTCGCTCTTGTACATTGGTGCGGGTTTCAATGCCATCATAGGCATACTTTGCCCAGCCAGGAGCCTACGATGGAAGTCGTAGTGACCTGCGAGTGTCCTGCGTAACAAGCGTAAGCTTGTGCTCCAGGTCCTGACAGCTTTGGTCTCTGCGACGCTGGGTGCTCGCATCACCTCCTTGGCTTGGGCGGGAATGGTGTCTCTGTCCCAAAGATTTCATGCCTTGACGGCTTGACACACGAAGACGGGAACAAAGGTGATTGCCATTGCGGGAGTTCCTTTGCTGCAAGCTTGAGGGAGCAAGATGAGCAAGGATGGCAGCGCGAGCCCTCATCATAGCGAAGGATGCCGTCATTTCCATCGAGGGCCTCAAGAATATTACTAAGAGCGGCTCAGAGCCTCTCTCCCTGGCAGTCTTTGGCATGAGCTTGGGTGTTGGTCCCTTGGATGCGCGTGGTAGGGCTGTTGCAGATTTTGCGCAGTCCTGTCTCAAACAGCTAAGGTGCCCTCTTCGCGAGGTCAGTCCGATCAGTTCTCATGGATTGTCAGATGAACGAGTATGCAGCAGACAAGGCGCGATGAAAAGGAAGTAGCCACGCAAGATGTCTTGCTTCTTCTTTCTCTCGAAAACGAGCTCGTGGCCAACAGGCATACCGGCCGCTCGAAAGAGACTCGGGCAGTTGAGCGAGTCGTCCTAATCAGTTTTCGCTCATCCTAGTCTTCACTTGTCTTGTGCCACTCGCACGGTCTATTCATCTGTAGCCCTTCAGAAGGGTAAGCTTCCTTGTCTCAAACAATTTAACTGCCCATTCTTTTCGAAAAGTTCTTGTGAGCTTGCTTTTCCACCGAGCTTTGCATGCCAGGCTTGTCCGCGGTTAAGACCGACGCAAGTCGTCGCATTGGCATCGCCAGCAGCGCTCGGGCAGCACACTGGGAGGCTTGTTGCTTGCAAGCTGCAGCCTAGGCTGATCCCTGGATGCAGGTCTTTGTGCTGGGCTTTGCTCTCACGTTGATTTTGGAGGGCTGGAAGCCTTACATGGAGCTCCTGTCTCTCAACGCTTCGACGGCACTTCTGCCCCCCAGCTGTCCTAGTTAAAAGGCATCTTCAGACGTTTGCCAGAGATTGTAAGTCGTGGTTTGGCTGATGACAACGTCCCTCATTTTGAGGTTGGCCTTCAGCACGGCGTGCGCTGTCTACCTCAGCCTCATGGGTGCCTTGCCCCTTGTGATGGACGTGCTAGCAGGGACTGACTCTGTCTGCCCTGACCGGCTATCGAATGCTGGGTTCTGGTGCGGTTTGCAAGGCATGGTCTTGATCAAGATGCTTGGAGCGGCGGCAGCGCAGATAGCTGGGAAGCTCAACATTCTGGTCACGGTTGCTCTGTCCCAGCCTCAGGACCCCGTAAGATTCACGACGCGAACACGGGCCATAAATTGAAAGAAGAACTCTGGCCGGAGTCAAGAAGCTGAAACCGGGGTCGACCTTTCACTCAGAGCACGTGTAATCGAAGAGAAGAATCGACAGACGTTTGAACATCGCCTAGCATGTGAGGTCCAGTGCCTTCTTGCATGAGCGGCTAAGCCTGGGTTTCATTGTCACGGCCTTGGGCAGAGCTGAGCAACTTTTCGCTAGAATGGAGAAAAGCAGACCTTTTCTCGGAAGCTACTCAGGTTGGCGCTGCAGCTGTACTGGCTGGTGCTGCAATCTTTGAGCATGCCAAAGCCACGACTGCACTGCGCCATGGCGAAGGAAGCCTACAGCTGTGGTGGTCCCGCCTGTCCGCAGATGTCGTAGCTCTAAGCAGCCGAGGCTCCCGAAGACTCTGCGCACCGCCTACAGCAGCGTCTGACGTGCGTGGGCCATGTGCCGGGGGACGTCCTGGCGGTGTGTTGTGGTATGCACCTTGTTAATGCCTCGAGCCATTTTGGCCGATTGTTGATCCTTTGGGCTGAGCGCTCAAAACAGATCGCGGCCGGGCCAAGTACTGACAGATGAACATCCCTTTAAGGAGTCGCTTGTCGTAGAGAAAGCCGCAGAGGGCAAAGGCACCTAGGAGATCCTAGGAGCAGCGGAGTAGCTTTTGTAATCGTCCTCGTGGGTGTTGCGTGAGCCGATCGGGCAGTTGTCGGCCCTAGATCCGTCAGGTAGCAGGTAGCCCTAGAACAGAGAATGGGCTCCTCAGTTTCGGCCTGTGGGAACCTTTCCACCGCCGTCATTCTGGGTGGGACAGATGCTCTGGTAAGCCTGCTTCGAACAGTCTCTCTGGGCATCGTAGACCTGATCGATTGGGTTTGCTCGAGCGGCAGGAACACCAGTCGCAACAAGGTGGCCTGGCATCCTCCGCGCTACTCCAACACTCCGGTCTACGCATCCGAGAACTCGATCCTTGGGGATTTGGATGTTGAGAAGACGATGGCACAGAGCAAGTTCCCGATCCCTCCCGAGAAGCTCATCGCGATGGCAAAGGAGATCATGGGTAGCGAGTTTGGAACTAAACAGGGGGCGAAGGCTGACTGCCTGGCAGAGGATTTCCAGTTCGTGGCGCCCATCATAGGCCCGCTTGGGAAAGAGGAGTTCATGAAGGCTTTCGGGTCTTTCAAGCTCAAGGAGGCCGTGCCAGATTTGGCGGACAATAGCTGGTTTCAGGTAGACCCTCTGGAGCCAAATCGAGTATGGTTCTTTGCCCGTGCCACGGGTACTCACACTGGCACGTTGAACTTTGCTCGCCCGATCCCTCCCACCAACAAGCGCATTGAGGCTCCCCCACAGGCACAGTCTATGCTCTTCAATGAGCAGGGACAGTGCTACACACTGACCGTGGGCTATTGTATGGATAAGCGCATCGGGAACACTGAAGGCTTGGGTGGAGTCTTTGGCATTTTGAAGGCAGTTGGACACGGACTGCCTTTCCCCGAGGGGCAGCGCCTGTACACTCCTTCCTTGCGCTTTGAAGCCTTCGAGCGTGTCGCCAAATTTGCCGAAGCTTTGGGTTTCGGCCCGAATGCCCGACCGTCGCCTAGGGAGTGACCTAAGGGCCCATTTTCTGTAAATTAGGATTTTCCGCCGAGTCGCTACCAAGGTGCGCTTCTGAGGCGCTTCTCACAGAATGGCAGTCAAAGGACAGCATGTGACAGCATCCCCCAAAAGTGTACCTTCGCGGCCTTGTTGAATGTGTCGTGGCTACATGGGGGTTATTTTCAATTCCCTGCTCCCTGCCGTTGTTATGAACTGCTCTAGTTGATGACTTTTTGAAGTACCTGTAAGTACTTTACAGGGACCCGTACAGTAGAACACTCAGCAAAAATGCGATGTGGCTCATGCCAAACACCTTGCTGGCCGCTTGGTTCGCGACAGGTTTCAGTTGGGTTTCGGCGCCATGCAAGGCAAATACCAAGCCGTGAAAGGCCGTACATCAGCATAACTCCGCCATGGACTTTGGAGCCAAGGGCCCACTTGTTCCCACATCTTGCATCGATCTTGAACTCCAGGGGGGAGTCAGCTCACACCCTGCGGCTTTAACACCAGAGCCCGCGCCCTAAACCCGAAATAGACTCGCACCGCCCGAAACCTTAGCCTTAGCCATCAGCCCCTCTTTTTAATGTGAGCCCCCCACCATTGATGAACACTGAAGCTCTACAAAGCCCCGAAGCCTAAACCTTAAACCCCCAGACCCTACACCCCACGCCCCTGAACCTGATCCCTAAATCCTAGAGCGGCATTGCGAGAAAATGCCCCGATGCTTGGCCATGGCTGCGCTTGATGGAGCGCGCCCGTAGCAGCCCGTGTGTGCGCGCTCGCGCGCCAAAGCAGCGCCGGGAGAAGGACTTCAAGGGGCGACAACAATCCTCATGATGCCAATCATCGTCGCAGTCGCAATGATGATGTTATCCGTTTATGAAAGCAGCAATCGCAACACACTCAAAGTGATACAAAAAAGAAGAGCAGGGCGCGGTGTTTGGGGGAAGAAGGTTTCATGAAGGGAAGAGTTTTCTGAGTTTAGAACCTCCTGGCCCTGAAGTCTTCTAGCCGCGAGCCAGTGGCAGATGTGCGAGTTCGCCTCGGTGACTTTGTGCCACTGGGCATTAAAAGCCCAGGTGTTCCCAAAGAGGAAAGAGAGTTTCCGAAAATGTAGGACTCTTGTCGAGACCCCAAACAGTAGGATCCTGGTTGCACATGCCTCCGCATTCAGGAACTTCTAGGTTTCAGGGACCGCCGGAGTTTCAGGTTCCTCCGGTCTGGCAGTGGCTTCTACATGGACGTTGAGAACTCCCGTGTACGATGCCGATTCGACAGCCCCGGGCAGTTGCAGCAGCAGTGACTTGGAATGCATATAAAGTTGTTGACTTTTTGCAACAGTCTTCGTAAACCTCAGGCCGCTAAGCATCCCAAAAACTTCGAAAAGCTGAGCCCTGTTGGATCCTAGGTTCCAGCTGTGCCCGTACCTCGGCTCCGCACCATCTGCTGCCGATTCGGGTTCGTGGCCCCCAGAATCGCTGAAGCTGGTGCCTGGGTCACACATTCAGCGGTGTAGGGTTTAGGGATGCCCTGGTGTTAGTTAGTGTGCAAAGTTTCGGGCCAGTTTAGGGTTTAGGGTAGTAGAATCAGAAATAGAAAGCGAGCAGAAATGAGCGAATTGATGGTGACTGTAATGAAAATCGTAGCGGCTGCCAGGTTAATGCCAAGACCTTTAACAACCGCCCACTGAAAGACGGAGACTTGATCTGCCTTCTCGCTGCCTGGTTCGATTCGACCATATTTTTTTATACAAGCATAGAATTATATACGCACATAGATACACTTATTAGTATACGCATATACATATATATATACATACACACATTTGCACATGCGCATATATGTACATATGTATGTATGTATGCATGTCTGTATGTATGTACATGTGTATATATATATAGATGCACATCCATACATGTGCACCATGGACGCATGAACGCATGAATGCATGGATGCAAGAAGGGAGGGAATGAAGTATGTAGTAAGTAAGAGTGTAAGTGCATGCATGCATGCATGCATGCATGCATGTAGATAGTGTGCACACATTGCGCTTCATTCTGTGTATGTATGCCCCTATACATCCAGCTATCAAGTTCACAAAGTCGCGTCATAGAGGACATCCCGCCAGATATTGGTTCGAATTGGTATCCTCCTTCACCACTACCTAGACCACTCCGCCCATAACCAGCATAGAAGGGATTTCCTGGGACTCAAACAAATGCTACAAAGCAGCAAGCTCTTCGGCGATCGCTTGATTACTGCGCCTACGCGCGCTCCATNCCAGCATAGAAGGGATTTCCTGGGACTCAAACAAATGCTACAAAGCAGCAAGCTCTTCGGCGATCGCTTGATTACTGCGCCTACGCGCGCTCCATACATTTTCCAGTTGTACAGCAAAAGAGTCGGCAGCGCTTGGCACTCCTAAAATACATCCAGCTGTATTTCTGGTGTGCATGTGTGTAGTTCTACATACAGGATGTTTCATCTTTGGCTATCTCTCATGAATTTCTATGTTCTGTTTATGTGCATCTCTACCGATCAACCATCTGCTATCTACTTATCCGTCTATCTGGCTATTTAGTATCTTTATATACATCTCGGTTCACCCATCCATCCATCCGTCCATCCATCCATCGATCTCAGCAGCCAGCTACCTTAGTTTTCGCTGTCTTCGTTTGTCAATATCGCAAACTAGTCTTGTCCTGATCTTTTTATATATATATATGTGCATATGTGTGTGTTTGCATGTAATTGGATTCAAAAGAGTCAAAAAACCAAATCTTTTTTGAACTAAGCTGCCCTGGCCGAAGACAATATCAGCTTGTATGATGGCTTAAACATCAGTCATTTTTTTGATAAGACTCAGCAGCAGTCGAAACGATTTGGCAGCTAAAGCCAGCAGCTAGGATTTGACTGTTGAGCAATCTTGCAGAGGAATCAAATCGTTGGCAGGGTTAGAGACAAGTATGTATGCATATATATATACACATATTATATGCATATTGCATTCCTGTATACATATATTCATGATTTGGTTTACTTCGCATTTGTACCTGAGGAAGCACGGCAAACCCCGACCTATCTGTTTGAACTTTGCTATCGTCCTTTATGTCGTTTGAAACCAACAGTGTCTGCCTTTCATTCTTGGCATTTGTCTCCGTTGTTTGACAATAAAAACCGGGGTTTCTGAGCAGACCGAAGCAATTTCCAGCGCGAATGTTAAGTTGTAGGTAAAGCCGGCAGTTCCAAGGTTCCCATCTCTCTGAACAGGAAGGGTGTGGGCACCTTTCGTCAGAACATACACATGAGAGGAATGCGCGAAAAGATTGAATCTAGGCACGTGAACTAGATTTCTTGATGTTGATGGTTTTAGATGCCAATACGATCTTCACGAGTGCGAAAAAAGGGTCCTGAGAGTTCTTGATACTGTGAAGTCTGTCCCGGCCTAAGAAAGCCGGCGAGCAAAACATGCGCATAAACGCAGCATGTTGAATTGAGTTTTAAGCATGAATCAAAGTCGAACCCTCAACCGACGTAGTTTCCTACCGTGGCCTGAGCAAACAAAAAGTCAGTTCTTGCGTTAATTTGAATAGCCGTTTACAGTGTATCTCAGGCCTCCTCATGACTTTACGGCATGGTTCAATGCAATATACATATGATAGTATGTATATGCGTGTATACATATACACAAACATACTGTTATATAGAAGCATATGTAAAGATATACCCAGATATGTAAGCAAATAGAAACATGAAAAAGGTTTACACATACTGTAGTACCACCCGAAAAGAAGCATTTTCTTATTCTGTGAGGTATATAAAATTTTTAAGTAGGTCAAACAAACTCACAATCCTGCGAAACGTAAACCTGAAAAAAAGCTATCCGGCGAGTCACGAGTCTGGTCCATGGGGGCAAGCAGGACGCCCTAGTAATGTCATGGAGTTGCGTGTCTTTGCTGTCCGGAAAGCTTGCATGGCTTTTGTGGGTGTCTTCGGTGTTTGCTCTTTCGAGATATTTGGAAACGGCATCGTTTTCTTATCCACCTCATGCTGGAACAGGGTAAAGCGCAGCGGTCAAGTCCAGGCCTCGAGCCCGACACAGATATGGATATAGATAAAGATACAGATATAGATATAGATGCAGCTGCAGATATAGGTACGTAGATATAGAGAAAGGCGGTATAGACAGAGACAGAGATAGGGATGTAGTGGTATAGATATCTTGCGTCTCAGAGAAGTGCTTCTCTTAGCCAAGGCTCGCTCGGGATGCTTCCTTGGAGTCTGCAGCTCACAGGCTCCCTCTAATAATATTACTAATATTACCATTATTTGTATTATTACTGTTAGTATGAGTATGAGTAGCAGAGTTAGGTTTCTATACTATTCTAGTCGGATCCTAGAAATTAGAAGGGCTTGGGGGATGTGGTGGTGTCCTTGGAGGCGCCTCAGGGCGTCCTCGAAGCATTGTTACCAGGGTTGAGGGCCTCAGGGTGTTAAATAGGTTGGGGGTTTAGGGCTTCCTTGTTTTCGGGTTGGAGGCGAAAGGGGGTTGGGGTTGTGAGGTTTCGGTGCAGGACTGGTCAGGATATAAGTTGTTCTCGATCGTGCTGACAATCCTCTCGTCACGTGCGTCTCTATTAACCTGCAAGCTCGCCGTAATGCTTGCGAGCTTCATAGGATTTCCCGTTTACGGTTTAGGGTGGCGCATTCCGTTTCCATGCTACCGAAACCCGATTTTCCAACATGAGGCGGAAAGTTGGGGTCTTCCATGAAAATGCCTGCGAGGTCGGAGAAGGCACATACATATCGTCGGGTCCCTCCATGGGCAGACAATGGGTGCCTTGGTATCGGTTGGCGAGTTGACCATTCAACTGGGTCTTTCACACCATGCCGGACCCATCAGTAAGCCCTAAATCCAAGCCTAAACCCCGGTAGCCGGAAATGCACTTGAGGTTAGGCCCTAGCCCTGTTCCTAAACTGCAGGCCGTGAAACCCTAACACCCTACACCCCAAATCCTAAGCTGAGAGGTGAGGGCGGACTTTCCTGACGGCGCCTCGCCGCAGTGTGCCTTCGTTCTTCGGACTTCAGGAACCGGCTGCCAGGCCCCCTGAAGCTGTGGGGCTTCGGAGTTGACGAGTTGAGGAAATTTTAGGTTAGGGGTTGGGGTTCGGATCAGGAAAAAGTCAACGCTTTCCGTAGGAGAATCAAGCCAAGTTTTTGGTAGAAAGCGCCTGGGATGGGTGAAACAGGACAACTACAACCCTTCTGTTGCGGACGTCACAGCAGGTCCTGGATCGATGCGAGATTACGCTTCAGAACCTCGCCTCTTCACAGGCTCGATCCGGGTTGGAGGACACCTCGACCCCGGCTGTGGTGACTTGTCGAGATGTTCCCTTGCAGGTGATGGGGCACTGTGATGGGGAAGCGAACCCCCACAGTCTCGTCTCCACCGCGCTGAAGTTCGACCGGAGACGCTTCCTCAGCGCCATTGCATCTTGCAGCTCCGCCTAAGATCTTTTCAGCCTCGAGGTGTGGTAGACTGCCGGCTTTTCATCGAGAAGGTCCCGAAGATGCGGAAGCCGCTCCGCGAGGCCCCTGAGACACAGGAGCCGGAGCCCAGAGCACCGAAGCGTTTGCCTCGCCTCTCCAGAGGCATCCGTGCCATCCACCCAACAGTCCATCGCCTCCGTTTCACGGGAAGCGTCGACATGGTTGGTTGTGGCTCATCTTGAGAATGATGCCCACTTGTGGCGTCGTGTCGTCTGCGCTGGCAAGCATCATGAAGCGACCAGCGAACATGCTGAAAACTTCAGGACGGCGTGGACCTGAAGCCCGTCGCGATGGCATTGAGCAGATCCTTCAAGCCTCTGCGGAGCTTGCCAAGATGCTGGGAGCTTGTTGCACCTCCGACAAAGGTCGCAAAGGGATTTCTCAACTTGCTTCTGTTCTTGGTTATCCGTCTGTGTTTCGGAGTTCTGTACTCTACCCCACGGTCAATGTCCATCGCGTGTCGGTTCCACACTAGGCATTGGCCCTACCCATCTACTACAAGCATGTGGCGCGTGGTCGTGGTCGGCGCAAAGCAGCTCCGGGGACCCTTGGCCTCGCGATGAACTGATTTGGTGTAGCTTGGGTTCTTCGGGTGCGCCCCATTTTCCTTTCATACCTCTGCTAGCAATCGAATCCAGTTGGGGCAAGTCATGCACAGCTGCTGTAAGCTCACAGATCTCGAGTTGCCCTTGACCTCGTGCATCAAGGCATTTTCTAACGAGTCCACCGTACACGCTTGTGGAACATCAAGATCGAGCTTTTCGTGTAGTTGCCGACATGGCAGCGACCAGCCGCTTGCTGATATTTGATGATCGTTAAGGGGAGTAAAGGTGTTAAGAGGTGCATGGGCGACACTAGCGAGCGCGGATGTGCCCTCCTTGGACACGCTGACAGGTGAATCAAGTCCAGGCTGCCTGGTGTTGGTGGATGGAATACCCTTCCTCCTCTCAGATGCAGAAATCGCCAAGCTGGATGCGAAGAGCAAAGCTCGGCACCAGAAAGCCCGCACTGATACCGTTGTCGCAGCTCGGCTTGTCATAAGCCCTACAGTAGTTGTGGGCTCAGTAACGGGGTCGCAAGGGTCGCTAAAGCGGAGGTATACAGAAGCTCAGATGGCTCGGATGTCCCCGTACTGCTGATTGATGGCGAGTACTTTGCTGCCGCCGGAATTGGTGGTGGCCACAGCCTGCTGACCACGGCACCTAGTGGCATTGTCGCGCTTTTCTGCAGGCTACCGAGATCTGAAGTCAGAGATAAGAAGCAGGAGATTTGGGCAGGACGCCCACGCTATGGCCAGTGCGCCGCGTATGTGGTCAGCATCGACGTCGGTTCCGTGCGCAACCGAGGGCTCAAGCTAGAGCAAGCGGTGTCTTCCGAAGTGGTGTCTTCAGAATGCCAGTGTGGGCCGATGCTTCCTCTTTCCATCACTTCGAGGATACAGAGAGTACAGCTGCAGTTAGAGCCGAAGATTTTCAATGTTTTCGGCTTGGCCGAAGTTGCTGTGTGTCTGGTGATGATGGATCACAGTATCATAGGCCAGGATGGTTGGAGGATGCTGGGATATACCTTGGTGACCGTCCGGCAGCGGCGTGGTGCGGAAGCCCTCCTGGCATCTGCTGCACGCCTCGTGGTTGAACTGGGCAGCTGGGAAGAGCAGCTGCCAGTGGCACACGCCTCTTCCGCACGCGAGCTTGCGGCTGGCCTCGAAGTGTGGCAATTGTTGTCAGCTTAAGAGAAGTTCGCAACACATCCTGGCGACGGAGGTTGTAGTATTGAATTGAAGGTCATTTTTGGTTCTTGATGTAATATGCTTTATTCTGATGTGAAGGCATCACGCAGGGTGACGCTGTGCGGCTCCAGGAATGTAACATCACCGCGGTATGACTGATTTGGATGCATGACGAGCATCAGCCCTAGGACGTTGCGTACTGTTCATTGGTAAGAGATCTGTGCTGTTCTTGTCCTGCATTGCAGGTTTAATCAGCCTTGGCGCAGGTGTTGTTCTAGTCATTGTGCCAAGCGGGATTTCGGGTAGTCATTTCCGGCTATCTGGCCCGTGCGCAGTTGGGCCTCAGTTGGGCGGACACTCAGGTGCACGAGGCAAAGGACGATGTGATGCGGCTGATCACAGAGGAGCTCTCAAAGCCCGGCTTCTCTGACCACGAGCTGTCCTTCTTTAAGGGAGAGCTTGGGAGACTAAGTGGTTCCAAAGCCGAGCAGCTCAGAGCAGATTCGTCCTAAACTTCACGGAATCCCGTAAAATTAGTTTGACCCGGGCCTCTTTCTCCGCAAGACCCTCCAAGAGCTTTAAGGCCACGGGAGGATGGCATGGAGGCCTCTGAGGTCGCGGCCATTCCCTTGACGTCGCTGGCGTCTGCGGAGACTGCCGAAGCGCCGGGCATCGCCGAACTCCGAAGGCAGCTCTCTGAAAGGGTGGAGGCGCTGTTTCTGGGCCTGAAAGCTTTTTCACATCAAGGCAGAGGCAGACTTCCGCTTCTTGTCCCTTCTCCGGCTGAGGCTTGTTCGCGTACGCCAGGGGTCCTCGACTCGCTCCACCGGATCGTGAGAGAAATGGAAGCTTCGTCTGAACACAGAATCCCAGGGTGGTAACGGGAAGATATGTCTGTGTAGATGACGAGAGCTTCCTTCTAAGGATGTGGGTGCGGCGATGCTCCATGCCATGGGCCAGTTTCACCAGCGAGGATCTCGGAAACCGACGTCTTCGCACAGTCCCAAGTCGCTCAAGTCCCATCCAATGGACGAAACACTGCTTGTTGTGTCCTCGTGCCAGTGCTATTGAAAGCAAAGCTGCCATCCCTGGTATTGAGGGTATGATCAGGTCCTGTCTTTGCAGTCTTTTTTCAAATCGGTTTGACCTCGCCGTTCTCGCTCTCGTGGGCGCTGGTGGGAGTGATGATTTCGTTTCTGGGTGGCTCGCAGAGAGTAGAGCACATGCTGAAAAAAACCACTTGCAAAGTCTATCCACAGAGTAGAAATTGTCTAGAACATGCACGTGCATCCCGAACAAAGAGCGCAACGAATCGGCTGAGCTGTGAATCGGATGAGAGCCAGCTCGCAGTACTCCTGTTGCAGAGACTGGACACCCAGCAAGAAGCAGAAGACTCAAATAAATAGCAAGGGTAGGGCGCACCCCACGCGCTGGCTGGGGGCCATGACCAACCAGGCTCTGGACTGTTACACCGTTTGCACAGTACTTGAGATCTCGCCAAGAAAGGTGGATGCACCCCCGGCGGGTGCCAAAGATGCCCCGAGCTGAGACCATGTGCTTGAAGTGCTTCGGGACATTCTGAGGGTTTTTTTCCAGGTCGAAGAGATCGACTCCGACATCGAGTTTGTTGGGGGCCTTGGGGGCTCCTCTGGCTCTGGCTCCAAGCAGATCGAAGGCCGAAGGCTTTTTGGCTGAGGTGTCACAGCCCACCTTCACCGTGGACGTGCGGGATGAGCTGAAGGACGAGGCCAAGTGCCAAGTGGCGAAGTGCCTGCTTGCTTTCCTGCTTTGGTTTCGGGGGCCGGGAGCTGTCAGAGGTTTGCACCATGACACTTTGGAGACCTTCGAATCTGCAGCCGGGATCTGGCTCAAGAGCATCTGTCGTGTCGCATAGGGGCCCCCACGGGGGGCCCGGCTGGGCGGAAATGGTGCTGCCCCCGCGTGGTGGCTTCGGCCATGCTTATGTTGATAGGGGCACTTTGCAGGAGATGCATAGTAGAATCGCCTGCTTGTCGATTCTGGTCTTTCTTCTCGACTTCTCTGCAGATCTTCAAGGCTCGTCACAGTGCGAGTCTCTAGAATCCTGACACACCGCCCCAACGTTTGCCCCGCGGAAGTTTGAAGGCCGCACGTTGGACATGACATCAGAACCCACATCGTATTCGGCGCTGCAAGTTTCCTGGCTCGCGCGCTTCGGTCGGATCCCAGGTCTTCCTCAGATGTTGCATCCGCACGTGCCGAAAACAGAAGAGCCTCACCGACTCCTGGATGTACAGCCCTTGCAGCGGCGATTGAGTTTGGTGCCTCGCTTCTTGATCTCATCTGTCCTCTCGAGACGTTTATTCAGGACTCCTCCAGGACGAAAGCTCCGTTTCATTGCTTGCAGACAACATTGCGGATGCCCTGATCGCGCAGGCAGGAGGCTTCTTCTGTTCTTGCAAGATGAGGGGTGAGTTGAAAGTGCAAGGTCAAGCTGCAGCTGGACAAGACCCTTGGCATGTTCCCTCCAAGGAATGGGCTTCGCTTCAAAGCCTCCCCACTCCATCATTCCATGAAGCTGCCTTGGGTTTCTTGCTGGGGCCCTGTGATCGAGTTCTCAAACCGAGGATGCGAGCGCTCGTTGCCAACGGCACTGAGCCAACTGCCTGATGCCTACTTCAACTGGGTGTCTCGCAGCGGAGTCGCTTCCGAGATTTCAGGTGGTGGTTTTTTGACGGGTTCTGGCTGTTCTGTTGCAGAGCTGCAGCCGCAGCTCCTCTCATCAGTCTGCCAATGTCTGCATTACACGGACGTTCTTTCCCTCATTACAAGTCATGAGGTCACGGATGTCATTATGATACTTCGCCACGTCCTGTGTGTTCTTACGGTGGGTGGCGCACGGGTCTCTGAGGTCGCACCTCCGCTTGCAGAGCACCTGCCTAGTCCAAGATGGACGGCAGGCACTCTAGGCGAGGCGGACATTTCCACGAGTTGTTCATGCACTATAAACCCTCCCGCTCCGGCCAGTGTGCGCATGCTAAATGCCCTGTAACCTGTAAGAACACCAACACCCAACAACTTGGGTCTCATGGAGTGGGCGCTTTCCGCCGTTTGTTGCAGATTGACCCTTACGATCCCCAAGTGCGGAGGACACGCATCCAAATCTATACATCCCATCTGGGAGGGAAGGGAAGGGAAGGCTCGGAGGCTCAGGGAGACCGCGCAAAGTCAGAAAGGCCCTGGGCTCTTCGGTGCGCTGCTTCGGAAACAGGCTATCGTAGGCACGCACACCCCTTACCCCCTAAACCGCCTGAACCCTTAATTAGGAACGAAAGCCCTTTGAAGGCGTGGTCGGCGGCCACCGATCGAATCTGTACCGAAGCAGCTCGAAGGGCCCGGAGTTCCATCCAATCAGCGTAGCTCAGCACTACCCAAGGAAGGCTTTTGGGGTGGTAGTAGAGGTCAGGAGTTTAGGGTTTAGGGTCCTCCTCTAGCCGCCTAGCTTCTGCGAATCTGCAGCCAAGGAAGAAAGCCAGTGTTGCCCCGAGGAGGCAACCTGCCTTCAACGATGTCCAAGGTTGTCATGTTCGGGGTTGGCCAGCTGCTTGCTGTAATTTGCAGGCAAGCTGTGTTTCGAGTGCTTCGCGCCGCGATCCCGACCTGAACATGTACGACTTGAACATTAACCCTGACCTTTCCCAGTCAGACTTCTCCGAAAGAGACGCGCACAGCAGGCACGAGAAGGGCTGGCAAAACAGACACTGTCTAGCAGCAGTGTTCAGTGTTCATTGTTGGAACGACATTGCATGGCACACGACGGCATGCGCAGGCTTCAGAAGGGTGCCTCGCACCGAGCTCAGTTGCGCAGCATCTGCACGCCGCCAGTGAGAGATTGTGATGAAGCAGTCGCTGCAGAGGAAATGCAGCACGCCGAGCAAGCGGAGCGAGAATCGCTTCTTGGAGCTCGATATTCCGCACCGCACATTTTTCGGGTCAGATATGGGTGCGCAAGGCATCTTCAGACAGAGCAGGTCTTTAGCTGCACTTGCCAAGCCTCGCGGCCGGCAGGCTTTGACCCAGCAAGAGCGCGGAAGCTGGCAAAAGCTGCCATGACTCTACGCGAATCACCGCTGGAGAGTGAGATTCACAACCTCGGAGGCCCTCGTCAACCAGTTATGAGTAGTCGTGCGTCACGCCGTGAACTGTCATTCACGGTTTTCAGCGTGATAATTTTTTTCAGGAGGAGGGGCTTTGGAGCAGCCTGGCAGACAAGAGAGGTATCACCATTGAGAGGGCGGCTCGAAACCCCAAACCCAAAGTACCTAAACCGCAGCTTGGCTAAGGAACTTGGCAGAGAACCTGGCAGACATTCTGCCCATGAGGAGAAGCACCCTCACCAGTCGGCACGACACCGTCATTCCGACCATACAAGCCGGACGCAAGACCGTACAGGTTTTGCCGAACTCGGTGTCAGGCTCTCTGGGTGTGATGGAATTGCAGATGTGATTCTACCAGCCTCAGAGTACTCATAGAAACATCCTTATCAAACGGCGGCTGCAATCCACTTGCCTCTGATCCTTCAGTGTCTGCATTGTTCGGCTGTTCACGTTTCTTGGATAATGGTTCCTTCCGCCCCGGTCTTGATGCAAAACACCTTTCTGATGGCCCTTGAAGATGGCAAGCATCCAGCTCAAACTTAAGTCATTTTACCTCGACGAGGGCGTTGTTAGGATTGATTTTGTCATCCCGCGCTACGCGTCCGCTTAGTCTCGCACTACAGATCGTCTTAGTCTCAGATGCACTTCCTCTCGAGCTACAACGAGGGGATCCGAGCACCGTGTTGCAGGTGCTTGGCGCAGACAAGCTAAAGTTCTGGCCGCGCAAATGAGAGAGGAGATGGCCGAGGAGGCACTTCATGAGGATGTGGTTAGACTGTGATGCCTTATTGGAGCCGAGGGGACTGGAACCATTGCTACACATGCATTTTCAGAATGTTGAACATGCACCCCAGATAGTCAGATGTCTTGGCGCATGCAGTGCATGAGTGTGTGCGAATGTGTGTGTGTGTGTGTGCGCCTCAGGTGAAGATGGCGAAAAACAATATGTCCTTTCGTGGCGGCCTGTGGTGGTTGCGTCAACTGGTCGGGCTTCGGACCTTGACGAAGCCAAGACAGGAAGCTCGGCACAGATGCAGAAATGTGTTGCTTGCGCTGCTACGTGAAATCATTGAATGCTTTTTGGATGTAGCAACACGTGAGCCCTGTCATCTGGCACCACATTGGATGAACGCCGGCGAGTTGTTCGAAGACCTGTTGAGCTCAGGCAAGGTACATCAGCCTCATTGCCGCCTCTCTAACACTTGCACCCAGACGAATTCAATCTGACACGAATGCTTTGCTGTGAGTTCTGACGTGTTCCTATAGATGCGGCTAAGCTGACAACCTCTCAACCTTACAGACTACGTGACTACGCTCGATTGGCTCAGGCTGCAGTCAGCTTCAGCTTCTACTGGGAGGGCTCCGAGGTCTTCATCGCAAGAAACCTGCTGGATGCGGCCGTGGTTGCAAGTGTGCTCCTCAGGCCCTCAGGCTGGCAGTCCTTCCTCGATGGAGTCTTTGAGCTTCCCCAAAAACCTCTTGTCTCACCGAGAGCGGTTTTGTTTGTGGTGCTGCATAGGGGCAAGGGGGGACATTCCCAGCTTCACGTGTACCGACAGTCATGTGTCACATGCTCCGCGAGCCCAGGTGCCGTCATGGGCTTGCTTATACACCACTTCTGCTCCAAGCTTTCCGAGAACTGTCTATCCGCAGGTGCCGCCGATTGTGTCACTCTTGCTATGCATTGTAATCTCGGATATGCTCCCCTGCTAACCCGACCTGGCGCAGGAGAGCAAGACGGCCTCCTCCAAGCGCACTCTGCAACTTGCTGTGCTCATGCGCTCATGCGCTTGAGTGAATTTTAGTGTTTGCGCTATGGCCCGAGAGTTCGTGACTCGGTCGTGGCAGCGATGAGCCCTCGGCCCTCCCTGAATTGGTACGTCAGACTTTCGCAGCAAGTGAACAGTGGCGGCAGGACGTTAGCTGTCCCTTTCTGAAGTGTGACCGCCAGGTAGCCTTTGGATACACACAGCCCTGGCTGGTAATATCCCGTGATCATGGCAATCACCTGAGGCTCAGCTGCAGTGGTTGCTTTTTCAAACGCTGAGCTGTGATTTCATTGCTGTTTCGCATGTGCGCCTGCAATTTTAAGGCTTCCTATTTGGATATGCTCCGTGATTTCCAGGGTTGCCACAAAGATCTACGAGGACAGATAAACAACTGTTTCCTTGCATCAGGGCTGTTTCTATCGCAAGCTTTCTCAGAACGCCCGGCTGGAGAGAGCCGTCCGCCAGATATGGTTCTGTTACAGGTAGACTTGGGTAGCAGTGACATGATTGCCTGCCAGACTCGATCTGTGGAATCCTACCTGCGTGTGCAAACGGTTCCTTGGCTGGGATGTCTCTGTGTTGACTGCGGATGATGGTTGTTCCAAACATGGCGCATCTACAAAGTAGCTAAGGTCGCAACAGGCCTTCCGCTGTCTGTCATCAGTCAAACTTCTATGCACTTTGAACACCGCCGTTTCCTGGAAGCTGTTTGCTGCACCTCCGCCTTCGTGTCATGTCCTGGCTAGTTAGCCACTCTCTGAGACTCCTTGTGCTACACTTGCCCCCTGCACAGGTGTGATTGCATATATTCTGGCTTCTGGTATCATTTGTGCGCTTTGCATGCGGGTCGGTCACATCTGCAGCGCCATGCGAACGAGCATGACTCTTGGGATGTTTAGATTCAGATTATTAGAGTTTTCGGTCTGCGGGGTTTCAGTTCCCCCCGCTCTCATCTTCCTCATCAGGCGAAGTGAGAGCCTTCCTTTCGGGCCGTTCCGGCAGGGCGCAGTCCAGAGAGGGCCCTAGAGAGGGCGCGGCCTTCGGATCGTGATGAGGGACCTTCAGAAAGCAAGCGACCCTACTTTTCATAGTATTCAGATCCTGGTTATAAGGACCCCTAAAGAAGGTACAGCACGTGTCCTGAGACATCCATGTCAATATTCCTCATGAGCCTCTATTTGATAAACAATGCTCCTGCAGCACAGTCTCAGTTCACATGACTCGAACGTGTCGACACAAGATGAGCAGAGCACAGAATCCCCGCCACGCGGAACGTTGGATGCATGCATGCTTGTTGCTGACAGCTTAGACATCCAAAGCACGCAGTGTGGCATCTGAGGATTCAATACATGCAAGAGCTGTCCAGCGAGGACGTTTCTTTCGAAGGTGGGAGCCGGTCCAGAAGTTGTCTTAGGGTTTGGGGTTTATGAAGTGCCTCGTTTGCCAGGCATGGCTCAGGAGTGGAACACCATCCAAATCTTCGTGAGAACGTTGTGTGACGGATGTTCGTATTCCTTGGCTCTCCAAGTTGGTATGATTCCAGCTGCTCGGCCTTGCACGGTGATGCAACCATTGCATCGTAGCAGCAGTTTTCGTAGTAGTAGCACGATGGCGTGACACACTGCAAATCGTTGTGCCATCCAGGTTATGGCTGCCAGCACCATCTTCCGGATACTGTGGAGCGATAGTTGCTGGGACTAGTTTACTTTCATTTCGTCTCTTGGACTTCGGTTCTTTGCGCGTGTGACATGGGCTCTATGCATTTGGGGGACGCAGCGCTGCAAGAACTGGAGATTGGGCTTTCCATAAATGACTTGGATAACCCACTGCAGTGGGAGTACATAAACGTACAACGATGAAAAACGCACAATGCAGTAGAATCGTGGAGTAAGCACGATGAGGGGAAATACCTATACATTCAGTGTGCGGACGCACGAAGAAGAGATTCTAGAATTCTAGACATACCAACATCAACAGAAGAGTAGAGTTAGGCTTAAGCGAACGAAACCTCGATTATGACATCGATGAAGGAACCAGGCAAGAAGCAAGCTTCCGTCTCGCAAAATTAGAAGCAAGAATCATTGCGGCATTCTGATTGTTTCATGTTACCCTGAACTAGACCAGAAGACGACGACTTTGGCTGCTAATGAACGTGACAGCAAGGAGAAGCAGAAGGAGAGCGGGTTGCAGAAGGAGTAATTGCGCTAGCAAAGTAGTCAGTGAAGGTAGCTTTGGTGAGAATTACAGTAGTACCGACAGCACTAACTACAATCACGATGACAAGAAACGGAAGACTAATGATGATGATATTTGTTCGGATAGTCATAACGATAGAAAGAGGAAGAAGAGGTACGAATTGGAAGAGTGTTACCAAGTAGCAAATATGCCAAGCGCAATTGTCAAAGTACGGTGAAAGATGATGAAGAGCATTCACCAACAACTCATGCAGATATTTGCTGCCGTCTGAAGGCATCAAGCTCGAGATCATAAGTCTAGCAGCCAATCGACGAGGAATGCGGCCAACAAAGCAGGTCAGGATGAGCATGTGTTATCATAGGGAGCCTCAGGCACTTGCTTAGGTTAGCGCCTTATCAGGTCCTCTATTCGGGGGAATTGTTCAGTTCCCCTACCCCCCTCCCCCCAACAGTCCTTGTGAAGTTATATGCACAGTCCACCTAATTTCGCTGCAGCATGCTAAGCCCTCTTCTGAAGCTCAAACATGACCGCAGAGCCAGCCCAAGTCTTAAAGCAGCAAGGCAACATGGTGGACATGGTGTTCAGCCTGCTGCCCTTTTTTGCAACGCGAACTGTCTGCATTCTTGGTTCAAAGCAGGAAGAAGACAACGCTGTGCAAAGCCAAAGGCCCGAGGCTGCCTGCGACAGTTCCAAGCCCAAGGTCGCTGATGCCGTTTCATGCGCTGGTGACTGCGGCGAGTACGACTCAGCCCCTCGATTGAATCATACTGTTGCAGAAAGCGCGCTGAACCGGAGAGCCCGGAATGGCGATCGATTTGGATGTGCCCTTGTCAAGCTCGAGCTGAGGCAGTGCGAACAGTCGCCACAAGTGGCCAACTCAATGCTTGTCAGCGAGTGGGACAATTCGATGTCACAGGCCATGGGAATTGACTCTGTGACTTCGCTACTTGTGACAGCCTATCCCGTTTTTGAGGACCTTTTGGCCTTCATGTCACGCTGCGACATCGGTTTTTTCATCAATGATTTACGGGTGACGCCTGCAGCAGTCCCTTGCCCGGCACACCAAGCAGGAACTTATATGTTCTGCTGGTACCATGTCTTCTGCAGCTTATTGTTACCACTTATGAAAGCTGGGCGAATTGTTGAGGTCATGAAGAGCACCTACGTCCTGGTGGGAGTCCTGGTGACCATCGTGTCTTCGTCTGCAGACCGACTCTTGGCATCGTGATTTTTTGGGATGTGTTTCTTTACTGACCAAGCTCTGGTGTGAATGGACAGCGGGTCCATCACAATCTGTCCATTCTTATTTTGAATCGCGCTCGGGATCCCCTTGGCAGAGAAATGCTGTTTAGGGGCTGGGGGAGCTTTTCCAAGGACTCTCCTAGAGCTCCTTCGGCCCGCAGGGTACAGGAGTATCCTCACCCTGCAGGGCTTAGACTTCAAGGGAGTGCAGGAGGCCTTTGAGACAACTTCGACCTCCCATGGTCTCGTGTTTCCCCAGGGCCGAGAAACCTTTCGTACTGGTTCTTGGCTGTGAGTGGGGGGAGAAGGCGGTCCATGGAGAAGAACAGTTTAGCCAGTTTAGCTGCAGCTTTCTCCCCCAACTTGCACCTCAGAATCTGCAGGAAGCGAGGAACCACCGGGGTTTTGCGAAGTAAAGGATGGCGCGCAGACAAAGCACTCCGGTACAGTCACCCGTAATCTCCCCAAGCCCTCAAGCTCTGAACCCTGAGCTCCAGGATGCAGATTGACTGTTGTAGACAGTTTTAAAAACGTGGGCAACAGACTCAGTCTGAAGCTCGGCGTCTCACGACATGTCGAGAAAGAAAGGGCCCAGCCGGCAGCCGCTGCTCTGCCACTTTGGGAAACTTGGACTCGTTCTCCAGGAGGTGAAGCCAGATGACCTCGATGACACCGAGCGCTTGCCGAAGGAGCACCGGAGCGGCGCGGAGCGGAGCGGAGCACCGGTTGAGCGAGCCGCTCGACCGTGTGACCAGGAGTCCGAGGCATGGCCTCAGCTTTTCCCACCCGTCTGGGACTCAACGAGAAGCCTCCTTCTCTACTTCTCTACGCTACAAACCCTGAAGCCCATCCCCAAGTCCTGACGGGCCTCGACTTTTGCTTTGCTGGCGCTTTAGGCCAACACCAGCGCGCAGGCGCGCCACGACGCGGAGAAAGCCGCCGCCGGAGCCCCGGCTTGGCCTCCGCCGCAGGAACACAGTGAAAGCCGCAGCTGAGCCACAGAGACTCATATCATGGATTTCATGAGCAAGTATGAGAATCAGAACCGATGTGAATTGACAGAGCAAGCACCTCTTGCTCGCGCCTGCGCGCAGGCTGTGGCCATGCAGGCCGGAGACTTCACCGGCGCGATCAACGTCTACACGGAGGTTCCGCATCAAAAGACCACACATGCGCAGACTCAGCGATTGCTGGGCTTAGGCTGAGGCTATCCCGGCTGTTTTGCCAGCTCCGGTGTTGGCTGCTGGTGTTAATTGATCGTTTGCCGGCGAAAGACGGCTCCGCTAAGAGGCCATGAGAAGTGGTGGCTCCAACCCGCAGATGCTCTGCACCCGCCGGTGGCCTAAACCAGGACCGACATGTGTTTTCAAGTCTCCACAAATCGATTTGTTTGTTAACGTCTGCACTGGTTCTGGTAACTTGACCCTTTCTTCTTGACGTGGTGCACGCAAGCACGAGTGGAGAAGCATCTTATTAGGAAGCTTTCCGAATCTGCATGCATGCCCAGGATCGACAAGTTGTTGCTACAATCCACATGTTGCAGTTAGTGGTCGCTCATCGGGTTGCAGGTAAGTCGAGCCGGACAGAAGTAGACCACCATGTACTGAATCCCGAAGACCCCGAAGTCTGAAATTCCGAAACTCCAAACCCTAATCGCAAGAATTGGAGCAATAACAAACAAACTTCCTGCAAGCAACTCTGGGCCCAAACAATCCCCGACACCTCTCATCCCTGTAGTCGCAGAAACCGAGGAACCTCTAAGGAAGTTCAGAAAGGGTTCAAGATTTGCGGTTTCGATTCCAAACGACCTAAACCCTTAATCCTTAATGTAAGGCATTCCGACTCGTATGACATGGGCAGAAGGAAAAGAGGGTTCAAAAAAGAACACAAGGTGACCCCTAATTCTCAGAAGTAATCTAAACCTTAATTCCTATTTTCTAAATGCAATCCTACTTTTGAAGACTCACACTTTTTTGTTTTCCCCTCTCCCTTTCTGTTTCTGCTCCGAGGCTCGGCGCTCTTGCTGAAGATGAAGCGGCCCTGTGCAGCGATCCGGGACTGCAGGGGAACCCGTGTCGGTCTGTCATGGCGTAGTAGTACAATATCTAAAGAATGTTTTATGAATGTACGTTCTTGATATTACCTTTAGGACAGTTTTGCAGAATAGTCAGGTTTAGGTCAGGTGTAGGGCCTCAGTAGGAAAAAGGTTTAGCAAGATGGGCACAGGGTTTTTGGGGTTTAGTGCTTTAGGCAGTTTTGGGGTTTGAGGGTTTATGGCTTCCGGGATCATCTTCCCCAAGCCCGTCGATTCGTTTAGGCTTTCAAGGGCCTTCAGTGGAGACTAACTTGTGTGTACAGCTTCAATGCTTTGAGCTGCAACGTTTTATCACGCAATCAGACTGCAATATTAACTTGCGGAATCTTGAGGGAGACTTTGGTTAAATGAGAACATGGTGGCTGTTCTCCGCTGAGGCACTGCAGCATTGAAAATCAACAACCACATGGTGAAGGCTGGGTATACATCAAAAAGGGTCGTCTCATGTTCATTTGTGGTTCTTTCACCTCTTGGAGATGTCCTCCTGAGGCATACCGCCTTCGCGGCATGGCGCATCGTGCGACGCCCGGAAGCATTCCACCGGGACGCGGCGACACGGCACCATATGTATGTATGTATGTATATGTATATGTATATGCATATGCATATGCATATGCATATGTGCATATATGCATATATGCATATATGTATATGCATATATGTATATATGTATATATGTATATATGTATATATGTATATATGTATATATGTATATATGCATATATGCATATATATATATCGTGCACACCAGAGAAGCGAACGTAGCAGGGCTCCTCACGAAACGGGGTCGGTGAGAGGTCGTCTCGGACACTGGAAGAAGGCGTACCGGGACTTGACGGAGGCAGGATTCTGGTTCTTCTCTTTGTCTTCGCTAGAGCAGTCCTCCCGAAACGGAGCATAGCGGGGGCACGAGTGCAGGTGATTTGCAAGTGGTCCGGGTGAAGCCTTTCAACCGCTCGTCAGCAGATGCGCAATTTCGGAAGCATTTTCTGACTATCGGAAAAGTGAGGCGCAGCACCTCAAGTTTGACCCTGACACATCAGATATGCCGGCTTCCTCGGATTCCTGCTTGCGCTGCTTGTGGAGTTTGTTCGATGCCGCAGCTCCAACGGCCGATTCATGGCAGCTCCGCGGAATACGAGCCATGGACATACACAAGCTACATAGTACAGGGCAATAAAAGTTCGATCTGTAAAGTACAAGCACATCATAAAGCCGTAGCGTGAATTGTAATGCATACATATCAAGGTATAATATATATATATATACATCTACATATACATATATATAATCTATATATACACATTGATATGCCTATATGTGTGCATATATCTGTATATATATATGTATACATGTATATTTAGGTGTACATACACATGTATAGGTTTAGATACATATATATGTATACACACACTTTCAGATATGTAAAATATACAGATATTATATGAACGTGTATTCTACTGTATTATATGATATAGTATATTATTGGATTATATTGCATTGTATTGCATTCCATCGTATTCTATTCTATTCTATTTCATTCTGTTCTATTCTATTCATTTAATTTGAATTTCGTTGGAACAAATAAGGTTTTCATGCTATATTATATTACAGTGTGTGTATAGTATGTTGTATGATATGGTATTGTCCTACATTCTATTATACTACATATGGTTATAGTTTATCAGGTTATAGTATCGTACTATATTACCTGTATTTACATCTCTGTATATACGTATATACACATGTATATATATATATGCATAGGCATACATGTATACATATATATTTTTATCTAAATATATATATATATATATGTGTACATATACATACACATACATAACGGCATACACACACACATATATATATACACACATCTACAAAGTGTATATTCATAAAGACATACACACATGCACATATCTATTTCTCTCTCTCTCTATATATATGTATATCATCTGCTTTCCCTTTGCTTCACTTTCCAGGTACCATACAAATTTAGCAATCTGTTCCATGGGTGCAGTAGGGAGCATGAAATTGCAGGGGGAAGTAGGGATGCGCCCATACACGCACATATGCCGCTAGCTGTGTAGCAGCGAGCATGCTGTCAGGCAGATAGATAGATAGGTAGAAAAGTAGATAGGAGGGAGGTAGGTATGTAGGTAGCCAGACAGACAGACCCATACAGTCATAATCACAGCGCCGGAAGTCGGCCCCTCGAGGCACAAGCTCGTGGCGGGCAAGTTGGGTGTCACACCCACCGGCCCGAAGACTAGGGAGGCACAGGGCAGCGTTTCATGGTTCTTTGTTTTCGGGGGGAATCTGCGCGACGATGTCTCGGCCAGGACTCTCCAAAGAAGCGAAGCAAGGCTCGAGAGGCGTGGAATGCTTCGGCTTCGGCCACATGGCATCTCTGCTTTTCGCCTGCACTGCAGTCTCCACCGCCTCGGATGTCTTTTCCGGATCCGTTTCCTGGCAGCACTGAAACTGTGGGCGGTTGTGCAGCAGGTGAGCTGCGTGCTTCAGCCTACTTTGCCCCGTCTCGAGCGGCTGCAGAGCGTTGTAGAGTAGCACCAATCACAGGCGAACATAGCCAGACGACTGAACCCTGAAAAGGAAATCCAGAAAGCCAGGACAAACGAAGCCGCAGTCAAGGGATTGAAGGTGCATCTATTCATGTGCCGATGCTCGCCCGAAGTTCCAGAGCAATGCGACCAGAAAGCCAGAGTGTTGCTTTGACGAGACATCTACACGGTCCGTCTGGATTCAGGATTATACCTGAGATACACTTCCCGGCACCAGTCGCTGGTGTCTCAGGAAGTGGTGTAGCCTCAAGCCAGAATCTTCGAGGTCGTCACTCTCTCTTGACATGCTGCAGCTTTCGGTGCCGACTTGTGTTCTGGATCCTTGCCTATAGGGCCTGCACTTCGTGAGGCCCGAAGCCCCAAACCCTGAAGCCCGAAACTTCAACACTCAGCCCTACACTCAAAACTCGAATTATTCCGAAGCTACTTTTCGCAACCTTCGCGAGCTTCAGGCCGCTCCCGATCCACCGCTGGAGAAGGGGCAGGCGGTGCTTCTGATTGGCCAGGTGGCCCAGACTTCACACTACCGCCACACATCTGTGCATGAATAACGCATATATCTATGCACATCAAAGTTGCATGTAATCATGTAGGTATGTGCAGTGTGTATGTATACCGTATATATATATATATTCCCGGTTCTCGGTTCGCCGACCCCCCCCCAATGGTATCCCCCCCCCACTCCCCAAGCCGAATCTGTGTGACTGTGCACACTTTTTCCACATGAGGGCTCCAAAAGCGACAACTGTCACGAGGATCGCGTCCCAAGACGCCCGATCCGTGTGACAGTGCACATTTTTCAGGCACGACTCTCCCGTGAGGGTGCCAAAGCCNATACACACACACACACATATATATATATATATATATATATATGTGTGTGTGTGTGTATGTGTATCTACATGTATGTATGTATGTATGTATGTATGGGGAGGCCTGTGACAGCAACCGGGAAGGCTTGTAACAGGAATTTTGAAGGGCTCTCTGAGAGTAAGCGCTGTAACTTAAAGTCTCAACGCAAAAACCGGTGTCGGTTTCGTTGTCCGGCTGGTCTTCGTTACAACTCTCACTGGTTGCAGTTACTAGCCTTACTAGCCCCAGCCCAGTTCCAATTAGATGTTTGAAGGTTCCTGTTGAGTCCTGGTCGGTTCCTGAAACGTGGTTCCTGTGACGTCGCGCTGGTTCCCGTTACCCTCACCCTATGTAAACGAGTCAGCAAATGAATAATCAATACGTTGGTAAATGACCAAATACATGAATAGGTAAGTGCATATGTGTATGTATGTTGGCATATACACATGCTTATGTATGTATGTATGCATGCATGCATGCATGTATATATGTATATATATATATATATCATACAAGCGCATACATGTCTAAGTCAGCCAAGTCATGATGTTTCTGTTTGGTATTGTTATTTTGACATGTGCATACGTAAGGTATGTATATATGTACACATGTATGCACTTATGCTTGAATATTGATATTTGCTTAGGTACATATTTGTATAAGCATGTACACACAAGCATGGATTCGTGTTGTGTTTGTGTGTATACACTTACATATAACGGGCACGTATTCGTATGTTCTTTGTTTAACATATCTATATCTATACACTTATTGAGTTGCGTATTTGTATACTTATGCATTTGTATATTTATCTGTTTATAAATTCTGCATGTTATATATTCAGTATAGATATCTACAGGTTATAACTAGAAGAACAATGGTGCAATGTGTGCCAATGAATCGTAAGATTATAGACATGACTACATGGACTCTATTTGGGACGGCTTGGAGCCTGGGCACTTCGATTCCGGGCTGGGATTTTGCTCTCTGAGGTCTCCAAAGAGCCCCGCAGCTTAACGGTCGCCGTGGTGTGGTGGAACGGGAGGCATGGAACCCCAACATTCGGGGTTTAGGGTTTCAAAAATAGGCAGGAAGTGGGTAAGCCTTGTTGTGATTGCGGCTGCTAGACAAAACGTCGAGGCCTCGTTTCACCAAGAGTTCATGTTTGGAACGAATCCGGCAGGACCCTCGGCCAGCATCCAAGGGACGCTGGGAAGTGGAGATTCGTCCGCACCTTACATGAGGTACACGAGTCATACCAGCTCTGCTTTGAAGAAGGGTGGGGATGAGACCGTTGAGATTCAATGGGAGTACCGCCCACGGTGTCCAATCCCAATTGACCTGAGCCGTAAACCAGTGAGGACGGATCCGACCATGAACCGTTCATGCAGGTATGGATGGCGGTGGCCTGGAAGTCAAGTCCATCAAACGAGAGAACATTCAGACCTTGAACAAGGTCTGCCCTTCCGCTGTCAGCCTGAGATTGTCAGTGTCCGAGCTTGACTGCCATCTGCCTCTGGTTGGAGGTCGATCGCGAAGCGTGCAAGGCAGGAACTTTCTGAGCCCATGCCAAGCAAGATCATCTCGAGCTCGCGTGACGCGATTCCGCCCTTGCAGGCTTGGGCCAAAGCCGAGAAGATGCACAAGGAAGCCAGGCCAGGCCAGCGGTCACCGCACTCCGCTCCCACGGCCCACGATACGAATGCGCCCGCAAGTGAACACCTTTGCAACGGCGCGTGGATCAGGGTGCTATGGTTTCTTTGTCGCTTGAGCGCGGCTTGAGTCGTGTTGAGGGAGTCTGATGCCGCGCGCCGGTCTAGTTATACAGTGCAGCTGCTAGTCTGAATTTCATGACTATTATGAATCTTCTGCCTGCTATGAGCATTGCCGTGATCATGATTACCGGTATATGGGGGCTGAAAAGTTTCTAGGGGCTAAGGCCAAGGGTTGTCCATGCAAGTACCTGGAAGGGACAGGCGAGAGCAGCAGGAGGCCGCGGGCGATGAGTGCAATGTGAGATGTAGTCTGAGATCGTACGATATTTGTCGGAACTTTCAGACTGGCTTGCTATTCTCTGTTGAGATGGCGATACTGTCCTCTGCTTTTGCATGCTTTGTATATTCCCTCGTCATGCACACGTTGCAGGCTTCGCCACTCTCAGTTTTCGCCACCCTATCCGTCGGAAGCATCGTGGTGTCTTTGAAGGATGCTGAATGGACAGTTGGCACTCAGGCCCGACTTAGGCACCAAGAAGGCCACTGCACACCTGAAGAGGCGAAACGAAGACCAGCCAGCTCGATGCAAGTCCAAGTGTAATTTCATCATGTTAAAAGTACATGCGATGCTGGGCTTGAGAGCAGGCCAGGAAACTGCCTTCAAAAGAATCTGTGTTGGAATTGCCTTGAAGTGCTCACGTCGAGGTTGAGTTTGCTAGCCGAGTCTGACAGTCTACACGTTGCCCGATGCAGACGTGGAAGATTGCAGGGCCAGCGGAGACTATGCCAAGCAATTCCTAAACCCCTACGCCGTTCAAAAAAAGGAGGCCACTGAACCCTAGACACTGAAATCGAAGCCCCAACCCTAACACAAAACCCTAATCACTAAATCCTAAGCTCCCTAGACACCTAAACCCTAAACTCGCCCGAAAGCCTGAGCCCCAAGCCATGGCCAGGAGATCCAAAAGTACAAGAACGTCGTCGAGGCTTTTTGCTCGGCCCGTTTGAGGATACTTAGGTTGAGGAGAGGTTTGCGGGCTTTTGAGGGCATCCTCTTGTTGACGAGATTTGGAGGTTTCTTACAATTCGCCGTGCTAGGGCCTAGGGACGTTCCTTACATTAAATTCATTTCGACATGCCCAGTTTTTGACAGCCTAAACCCTGAGCCTACAGGCAGCTAGAAGCTCCGATCTCGATCGCCAGGCAAAGCTGTCGAAGCTTACGTTGACGGACAAGGCCAAGGACAGGTCCGGGATGTCTCGCGTGGCGGCAACGCTCCAGAGATGCGTCAGAGTCTGCAGGACTTGCTGCGGACGCTTGGGCCGGAGCAGGCGCTAAGTGCCGTGACCTTGGCACAGGGGAGACACGTGACCATGCGCCGAAATCGCGGCTGCAGGGGGTATTTTTCGTGGGCAGATCATAGAGCTGGAGCTGAGGTCTTGGATCGGTGTGAAGGTCCCAGTGTGGGGACCTGAGTCACACCCGACACGAGGAATTCGGCTTCCGGGAGGAAACTTGTGCCAAGGTTACAAACGTCAGCGGCTTTGTCATCACGCAGGCTCTCCCGCCTCTTTGATTTTGCCACACTCTTCCGTGTCAGTGGGCATCTTTGAGGTGTCGTTCGGGGAACTTTGGGGCCTGGGGCGACTTCGTGACGCCAGGCCAAACTGCTTCTCGGGCAGGACTCCGACTCCGAGGGCGACGGTGAGTCGCAAGCAAAGAAGGCTTCGAAGCGTCTGCTTGCTGTGACACGTTGAGATGATGGCCAGTCACCCTTGGAGCAACTTGCACGCTCTTCTACCTGATTCTATTGTCGCATCCGCTGCCGCCTTTTCGTGAGTATTCGTGTCCACGTCAGGCGCGGTCGGAGTGAACACTCATGGTCTGCTTCCGGCTGGAAAACAAGCAGGGTTTGCGTTTGCCAGCTGTATGGCTGCCAGGATGGATCGAGCATCTGTGGGCCCACACGTAACCTTGAACGGGTCTAATTCTCCTACCCGTGGACTTCTTGCGGGGCTTCTGTTTGCACAAACCAGAGCAGCGCTGCATCTTGTGTTATGAACAGTATGGCATTCGAAGGAGCACGCATGGTACTGCCGCTACATAATATGGTGCAAGGTATTGCAGCAGCATGACATTGTCGTATTTGGCGGGCAGTCGTGGACATTTTAGAAGAGTTTCTATTCCTTCCCTATGAATTACTGCAATGTATGAGGTTGCTACGAAAACTAGCTCTGTGGAGCTTGCGGGAGTTGTCGTTTACCAATTCACCCAAAACCAAGTTGCGGTGACGACGTTATCGTCTAGTCAAAGCGGGGGAGGGGGGCCCGCGTCACCGTGCAAATGGTTCAATCAGAAGTACTGAGGAGGGGAAGATTACGATTGGGCAGTCTGTTCCTTGACGTTGCTTGGCTTCATCATATTATGCATGATTACGCAGCTTCACACGCACGCACGCGCACGCCGCATCCATCTCCTGACCAGCTCCGGTTGACTCATGACCCAGCATCTGCGAGCACGACGGCAAGTTGTCCGAAAATTGCAAAGGCAGTCCACAGTGAGCAACTCGTGAGTCNCCGCATCCATCTCCTGACCAGCTCCGGTTGACTCATGACCCAGCATCTGCGAGCACGACGGCAAGTTGTCCGAAAATTGCAAAGGCAGTCCACAGTGAGCAACTCGTGAGTCATATGAAGCCAAAAGTGACCATGATGCAAATTCACTAGATCGTGTACGAACCTTGCACCCTCTTGTGGGTTCATATCATGGCGGTCAAAGCGGGTGATTCGCCATCGCACTGGTTGCCACGGTAGCTGCTGCCTCCAGATAGGACGATTAGTAAAATAATGCAAAACATGATCGATCAATATGGGGCGTTCCTGTGGCAAAATTGGCTGCTGNGTGATTCGCCATCGCACTGGTTGCCACGGTAGCTGCTGCCTCCAGATAGGACGATTAGTAAAATAATGCAAAACATGATCGATCAATATGGGGCGTTCCTGTGGCAAAATTGGCTGCTGGGTTGCCCTGAGTCGTGTCATGCGCTCCTCCTCCCAGCCGGACAAAACGTAACCATTGAGATTCGCCCTGTTTGGACGCACGTTTCTGAATCTGAGCAGTGTCCCCGGCGAGTCGGATCGGTTGGACTCGGACCACGGGGTTGGTGGGCTTCGAGGGCTGCTGGGTGTTCTGCTCCTGGAAAAGCGACGCCAATTCCAATTCAGCGGCGGCGGCAAGGGCGAATTGCTCCGGCNGGATCGGTTGGACTCGGACCACGGGGTTGGTGGGCTTCGAGGGCTGCTGGGTGTTCTGCTCCTGGAAAAGCGACGCCAATTCCAATTCAGCGGCGGCGGCAAGGGCGAATTGCTCCGGCTACGGCCCCTTTGCATGATGAATGAATGATGCTGTTCCCTTGAAACTGTCCAGCCCATTGTCACTGGAGCTATCCGCTGACTCAATCAACGAATGAGTTGCTACTGTTCAAGATCCTTCCTTGCTCAAGATGTAGAACCTTCCAGTTCTCAGCAAGTGCTTAGACTTGCTGCACAATTGATCAGAGACACAATTGAGACACAATTNCAACGAATGAGTTGCTACTGTTCAAGATCCTTCCTTGCTCAAGATGTAGAACCTTCCAGTTCTCAGCAAGTGCTTAGACTTGCTGCACAATTGATCAGAGACACAATTGAGACACAATTGAGACACAATTCAGGGAGACACAATTCAGTTCAACAAGCATCAGTGGACAAAGGACAATTTCGGCATAGCTCAGGTTTCCCNGCTGCACAATTGATCAGAGACACAATTGAGACACAATTGAGACACAATTCAGGGAGACACAATTCAGTTCAACAAGCATCAGTGGACAAAGGACAATTTCGGCATAGCTCAGGTTTCCCGCAGCTTTTTCCCCCAATCGAAACTTGCTGGAATCTTCTGGAACCTGCAATTGCAGCTAGTGACTGCAAATGGCAGAATTACTAATTCAAATTTGTCATGTGCGAATCACATCGGTGAAACATCAGTGCTTGACCGGCAACTGGCTTTTGCAGGTTGCAGATTCCTCTGACACACTGCCTTTGGACTCCGCCAAAACCACATCATCACACTTGCAGTCTTGCGAGATCATCTCCAAGCGCTTGTAGTCCCATGCCGGCAGGTAGCTTTCAAAGTGGAACAGCATGCAGCTGAGGCACCTTTTTTCGTCCACATAGCACTGAAGNTGTAGTCCCATGCCGGCAGGTAGCTTTCAAAGTGGAACAGCATGCAGCTGAGGCACCTTTTTTCGTCCACATAGCACTGAAGGGATTCCACATAGCCCTCCTTCTTGGGATTCGACATGATCGTCAATCAAAATTAAGACCAAATTGATCTTGGGGGAAAATGGCTGCAGCTGAAGCAAGACAATTCTAACAGCAGGCAAACTAACTTTCCAAGACTGGATGTAACACTCAAGACTGAGGCGGCTGCATGGTGATGGTTCCTCTTTAAGTGGCAAACAACCTGACAGAATTGAATTGTTCATTTCTTGGGTTGGGTTTCAACCGCAACATGTGCCATACCAGTTGCCCACTCGTGCACTGACACAGATTTGTCAGGCAGAGTTTCACTGGATGACTTTGCTGTGCCCATGACACTGTTTCCTTTTGCACTCTGATGGTTCATAGAGTTGTACAGCACCATCAGGTTTCTGTAAGGAATCTGCAAGTCAAGCAAACTTTCAATTGTGTACAAAACTGTCACTCAATTGTGCGAAACTGTCATCTCAATTGTGTGTTTTGAGTCACAGAAGCAAAGGTAGGCGCATTGTGAGTGTCACTGACCTAATTGGCAAAAGGACTCGACACCGATTTGAGGAGTCAGAGTTTCAGGCCGGATCGTGCTCGTCCTCAGATTCAGAGGACTGCTCCAACAGCATGTTTAAGTATTCGTTCTCTTCGTCTGATGTTTCGTCACACAATTCATGTCTGTACATTGGCTCATCATCACTCATTGCAAGGGCTTCGTCTTCGTCTTCATCCTCTAANGTCTTCATCCTCTACATCCTCATCTCCTTTACAATGATAAGGGTCCAGTGACTCCTCAGACTCTGACTCCTGCATCAGAATCTGGTCCAACTTCAGAGCCATTGCTTCCAATTGTGCCCCATTTGTTTGTTTGGGCAAGAGTTCCGAGGGGTCCAATCCCGAAAAGTAAGGAGCTCCTCCACGTTTGAGAACGGTTGTGTGTAGCCAGTGGCTCTCGAAAGCATGAAAACAGAGGAAAACCACCCATGCAAGAATCCAATCATCGTCAAATCTTGTGAAACTGGTGGCTCGGCACATTGTAGAAGCCACTGGATGTTCATGTAATGTTGCCTCCTGGTCTGATCCGCCTCCTGCTGCAAGTCCTCCGAGGCCATAAANTCCAAGTTTCTCTTCGCCCCAAGGAAAGGATCTGCGGAATCCAGGCAGAAGCAACTCCAACGCCATTGTGTATAACGTATTCCCAGGATCATGCGCTTGCCCATTGTAGTACAGGCAGCCTCCGTGAGATATGTGTTTTCGAAATTGTGCTGGGTACTCAACCAAGCCCTCGAACACATCCCGAAACCTGCGCTGAAGTTTGCCTGAATCTGCTCTCAAAAGATCAATCATCTGGGCCAGAAATATTGCTGCCAACCGCACTTCCTGTGTATCCACATACAGGTTCTCCGTGACATTGCCACAGTCACGGCAACAATTGAAGAAGTGGCGAATTGGCGTTTCAGCTGTTTTCGTGTACCACTGGGATTTCCTCCAATGTGACGAACCGAGCTCACGCTGGCAACGAGGACACTCCATCGCCACCAAGAAAAGTCACATGCGAAAAATGCTATTTGCGTTTGGCCTCCGAAGCCACCTCTCTATCCNGAGACTCAATTGTGAAAGTGTTCATCCGTTAGCATGGGAATCCAAAGCCTAACTATCAAAAGAACCAAACTACTGCTGTTCGGAGCAGTTCTGAAATTTGACACCAACAGCTGCAAAAACATGAATCTATGACCAGACGACTGACTAACACAACATTTCATCGACAACTCACCAGTGAGATAGATGTCACTGCCTCCTGCAACTCGAGGAACTCCAGCACCTGAGCACAGTGGAAGCTGTATGATACAATGATATTATATTATGTTTGTGTGCATGTATGTATGTGTGTGCTTGGGTGATAGCATGAATTAACTTCAAACTGACTGACACGGAATTGTCAGAGTCTGTGTGAGTCGAGGAGAATGAACCAATCAGAAGAGCTGGCATCAGCTGAGCAGATTTCACTCAACCAAATCACCAGCTGAGTATGGTACTTAGTGTACGAGCACAAGAAAGTGCCATGGATGAAAGCTCAACATCTCATTGGAGCTTTCAGCTCAGTCAGCCCGGGCAGGNGCCCGGGCAGGCAGCTCACTTCAATTCAACTCGGGTCGAACAGTTCCAATGACGGCCGTGCCCAGTCTGTCGAATTGGATGGCGGCTCTGGCTGGGACAGTTCGTTTCCTGTAGCAAGCGCAAGCTCACTGCTTCACCACATTTCAGTTTAAGGACTTGCACTGTCCCCTAACAACGACAAGTTGCCCACACATTGTCTGAGCCAGCTCGTACTCGGGTGTCTGTCACCATAGCGCGTCAGCATGTTCATCCTGGGCACTACAGATATTGATTGATTCATGTGAGTCTGAGTCTAAAAGGGATGCAGTCGTGCAGAATCAATGAACAATTCAAGCGGCATGATCTTGACCTGGCGCTGCACTGGGAAGTCGGGNGGCACTACAGATATTGATTGATTCATGTGAGTCTGAGTCTAAAAGGGATGCAGTCGTGCAGAATCAATGAACAATTCAAGCGGCATGATCTTGACCTGGCGCTGCACTGGGAAGTCGGGCTCGATGGCCAAGTGGAAGAACTGGTCCTGGACATCCTCAGGGATTCCGTAGTCCGCCAAGATCTCCAGCCTCAACTGTTTCATATAAACAATACAACACTGTAAANGCGAATCTCTGCCAGGCTGCATCACAGGGTCTCTGATAGGGAGTACTTCTTCATCGTACTCCTCTTCTTCCTCCTCTTCCGCCTCCTGGTCGATTTGCTCCTGCTCAGCCTTGTAGGGCTCCGACTTCTCAGGATGACGCGTATTCCACGCTGTGAGGTCAGGTGCCACTGGAACACTGTGCTGAACTTCTGACATGAATTGAAGTTCCACAAGTTTTGGCTGCAGCCTCTCCCACACAGCATTCNTCTCAGGATGACGCGTATTCCACGCTGTGAGGTCAGGTGCCACTGGAACACTGTGCTGAACTTCTGACATGAATTGAAGTTCCACAAGTTTTGGCTGCAGCCTCTCCCACACAGCATTCACCAAACTTGACACCATCTTCTCAATTGAAGCTGAACTGTTGCTCGGCAGTGCAGCACCACCACCTAGGAAAGTCTGAAAGCATTCCCCAACAGCAATCTCACATGCCTCCAACGACGGANCCAAACTTGACACCATCTTCTCAATTGAAGCTGAACTGTTGCTCGGCAGTGCAGCACCACCACCTAGGAAAGTCTGAAAGCATTCCCCAACAGCAATCTCACATGCCTCCAACGACGGAAGTGTTGGGTTTGCTGGCGGGTTCGGAGGAAAGGCAGGTTCAACTGGTGTTGCTGCCCGACGTGCACCCTTTGGATGTGACGGACNCCCAACAGCAATCTCACATGCCTCCAACGACGGAAGTGTTGGGTTTGCTGGCGGGTTCGGAGGAAAGGCAGGTTCAACTGGTGTTGCTGCCCGACGTGCACCCTTTGGATGTGACGGACAAGACTTGGGCGGAGCTTTCGGTTCCGGCACACGCTCTGAAAGATCAATCACTGCCGACGTTGGCGGCATTGCAGGCATCTTTTTCACAGAAGGTGCTGGCCTTGCTTTTGCTGGTGCCCNAGACTTGGGCGGAGCTTTCGGTTCCGGCACACGCTCTGAAAGATCAATCACTGCCGACGTTGGCGGCATTGCAGGCATCTTTTTCACAGAAGGTGCTGGCCTTGCTTTTGCTGGTGCCCCTGCTTTTGCTGGTGCCCCTGCTTTTGCTGGTGCTCCTGCTTTTGGTCCTGCCCCTGCCCCTGCTTTTGATGCTGTTGCCCCGGCTTTTGCTTTTTTTNTGCTTTTGCTGGTGCCCCTGCTTTTGCTGGTGCTCCTGCTTTTGGTCCTGCCCCTGCCCCTGCTTTTGATGCTGTTGCCCCGGCTTTTGCTTTTTTTGCTGCTGCTGCTTTTGGATCATTCCAATCTTCAGGGGGCCATGCTGGAGCGGGCACTGGTGGCCTGGCAAAAGCCGGAGTAGCAGAACTGGAGGATGCAGGATCACCACCCCNATCAGTTCGTCGTCTTTTGGTATCTGGCAGCACCTCAAATGCTTTGCATTGAAGACACACGCACACACACACACTCAATTGAGGATGCAGTAGGACACTCAATTGTGACTGAAATGTTACCCTGTTTGTCAACAGGCTCGTTTAACATGACTGTTAGCTTTTTGACGCAACCGCCTCGTTTCACCCTATGCCCCAAAAACCTGTTTCCGGAAGGGTTCCTTTATCTATGGTTTTCAATGATTCCAGTCTGGGTTTTCTAGAGTTTTTAGTAAGTCTAGTCTGGCTTCGAGGGATAGAATGCACAGAACCACACAGGAAACCAACATATTCCAGGACGTGCAAGGCTTAAATCCCAGAGCCTCAGACCCTGATCCGAAAGCAATTCAGCGTCTTTCGAACCTGAAACACGCAGCTTTGAATGCTCGAAAACAAGAATTCCTGAGTTGTAATGACAGGGAAACTTCATGTGAATCAAGAGATCTAGAAGATCCACGCAATAATGGTGAACTTCCAACTTGCAATGTCTAGGACCCAAGCCCCAAACTTCTCAAACCGAATCGAAGCTCTTTTACGGACGACCCAAGCCCCTTTCGAAGCCCTCTTGAGGTGTCCCGGGCCCTACTTTACGTAAATGCTACTGTGCACGCATTGCATCTTGGAGCGTGACGAACCTGAGGAGACTGGTGTAACGTAGCTTTTCGTTTATTATATATACAGGCTTTTAAGAGCTGGCTTGATTGATGGCAATTCTGGTGAATCCGAATATGGCGGGGCCGAGGCTTAGCTGCAAGTGCTAGGACCCTGGTTATACAGACATTATATAAATATATAGGCTTATTTCTATTGACATGCTTCAACCCAAGGACGGCTTGGGTATGTGGATGCGGCGTATGATGGTCAAATCGTGGCTGGGCCGAAGCTCAGCAGCAACTGGATAGATTAACGAATTTAATAATTATTTCTCACATGCTTCCCGAGGACGGCTTGGGTATATGGATGCGGCGTGTGATGGTAAAATCTTCGCTGGGCTGAAGCCGAATCTCAACAGCAACTGGACAGATTATAATAAAGGAGTCTTATAATTTATAATCTACATTACCCATTAATTATAAGTATGCTTGCCCAGGGTGGCTGGCTATATGGTGGGGCCATGAAACGAGCTTTGCTATGCCGAAGCTCAGCAGCAATCGATGAATTCGGGGATCGTGACATGTTCGGGCTAATATTATCTTGCAAAGCTCATCAGGTCACCTCGAGAATCAGAAGCAATCTGATGAGTGGTTGCGTGATGATTCAACTTCTGGTATCACTGGCGATTTAAACTCGAACCCTGTCGTCACTGTGAGATCATTTTTGCACACGCTGGGCCGCAGTGCGGATCACAGAGCCCTGCGATGCCTTGGATCATGTCCAAGATTCGATGGTCAAGGGTCGATAAATTAGGTTGTAGCGGGTTTTCGGCCTAGAGCTTTGGGCTTTCAAATTTTGGACTGGGGTTGCTTCGCCTGCTGCTAGCCATGCCGCCAACGAAGCCGAACCCTCGCACAGTGCTTTTTTTGAAGGCCTGCTTTGCCTGATCAGTCCTGGCGTTAAACCTATATAATGCATGTGGCGCTAGCTCTCTCCCATTCTCTCTCTCTCTCTCTCCCTCTCTGTCGAGTCTCTCTTCGAATTCCTGGTCTGTTTGAACCGTCGTCCACTGGGCAGGAGTTATACAAATCCCTTCTCTCGGACCGCGTCTTCGTTCTCGAGAGATTTCAGGCCCTATGCCAGCGGCACAACATAGGGCCGAAGAAACTCAACCGCTGCTTGGAACGTGGACGGGCTGCTGATTTGCACATATGGGTAAAGGGCCGTGATAACGTATGTGCATGTATAGCTGTGCATATTTATCTGCCCAGGTTCCGGTGAGTTTTTCCATGGTGGAGCTCAGTGGCCGCAGCGTCACAGAAGCGGATGCGACATATCTGTAATAATTGTTGCAATGCGATACGATGGGATTGTGAATTCATGGACCTGCTGTTTTTTCTAAGTATACGTATGGTCAGGTTCAGCTGAATGAAGCCAACTATATGTTCCTGACGAACTATTTGGCCCTCTTTCCGGTCATACCAACGGCCAAGGAATCACAGGCAAGTCTCTAGTACACACAGTATATATATGTAGTGTTGCCGTGGATTTGGCATGTTTGTGCAGGTCGCCCTAGCAGCCGTGGCTGTCGATTACAAGGTAGTCGATAGGAAAGCCACCAAGAAGGAGATCGAGGAGTCATGCATGCATTCTCGTCTTATAAATGTCGTAATATATATATATATATATATATTGGCGGAATCTATAATTAATAATGATATATAATAATAATAATAGTATTGCCAGGACTGGGCAATGATTGAAGGCTCGCTGCATCGTGCGTTGGCGGCATACGTGCATCGGCGCTTGGGGCAGAATGCCGGAGCGAGGCCGGTCCTTGAGACCGTGCGTGTTGTTTTGATGTCTTCTTTTGGCAGGCCTGGGCACGAAAAGATGTCCATGTTGAAGGACATAGCTCGGCGAGCCCGAGAGGAGCCGCTGGCTGCAAGATTCATGCTTTGAACATGGATCAGACATGTGGTTCAACTATTTGACAGGGAAGTGGCATGTCTTCAAGCTCCGCGGCCGCCTCTGAGATGAAGTATGCGCTGGATACAGATGAGACACAGGTTCCGAGAGGCAGCAGTGGATGAGCATCATGGTCACATGTCGAGTATTATTATTATTATACTAAGCCAGGGCCCTCGGAAGATGATTGCGATGATGTGATTCTGGTGGAGCCTCACCAGGGCCTCTTGGAAATCTCAAGCTCCGAGGCCTGCAGATTCTAAAAACATGTATATACTAATAATATCGCTGACAGGACGAAGCAGAAGATGCCGTGGCAGCAAGCAGTGTGGGTGGTTGCAGCCAGGAGCGCCACCGTTTCATGTGTGTATAGTATGTTTATATATGTATATATATATATATATGTTGTGTGTACGTACTGTGTGCCGGAGTAAAGCATTCGAATTCTCTGCTACAGGTGGAAGAGCGCTCCCCGGTTCCTGCTCTTCGCAAGGTCTCGATCGATGGACAAATCACATATATATATATATGTGTAGATATGAATAATGTACATATATCTCGAGGCTGTGCCGATTGTGTCGAGCTCGAGCCTGGAAAATTTCGCAAGCCCAGAAGACGCTGCTTGGTTAAAATTTATTCTATCTCGAGCAGTAGCTAGGACATATTGTATTTATTTATAGGATCTGCGCCTGATTTCAGGTTCCGCGGCCACAGCGATCGCCTACTCCATCCCCGCCCAGACAACGAACACCAACTACATCAGCAAAGAAGCGGAGGCTGATGAGTTCCAGAAAGAAGAAGAAGCAGGCAGGAGGGCGTGTCAATTGAGACGCCGCCACATTGCAAATGTGCCGAATTCAGGCTGAAAGGGCCCTGACAGAGGAGGAGGCGCAGATGAGGGGTTGCGGTGGGATTCGGGTTGTGCTCGCTGTGCAGCTTATATTACAAGCTCCTGTCCAATATAAGGAGGCGCCTGCGCAGCAGAAGCTGGATGAGGATGCGGAGGCAGGCGGAGCATTCCAACAGTTTAAATTTGTGTGCTCTGCATCTCCATTAATACAGTGCTGCAGCAAGCATTCATGAGGGAGGATCAGCAGGTGAGCCCAGGTATATTGCATTTTGTTGTGGATTGCATCGCCTCTGGCAGGTCCCTGCAAGTCCTGCAAGCAAGAAGAATCCGCAACAGAGTGAGGAAACGGAGCAGGACCGCAATTTGTGTCATGCAGTTGGTGTGATTTGATTTTAATATTGTACATTCGATTTCTGATAGGTGCCTGGTCCTGCAAGCAACGAGAAGAACCAGCAACAGGAGGAGGAAACGGAACCTGAGGACTGCAATGCTATATTATATTCATATCATGCAGGGTGTGATGTGCTTTCGATTTCTGATAGCAGGTGCCTGGTCCTGCAAGCGACAAGAAGAATCGGCAACAGAGGGAGGAAACGGAGCCTGGTCCCACAAGTTATGCTGCTGTACCTTGGATGAAGACGATTGCTCAAACACAATATATGGCATCCATCGGATATTGCAGTGCACTCTCATGTGTCTGAGATAGCAGCTGGTTCGAAGGGTGATCATCAGGAGGCAAGTCAGCATGCATGCTGCTATGCTACATGTACATGATCTCGTTTGTGTGCAAGCAGATTTGTTTTCCTCAATCGTGTCCAGGTCCAGAAGGCCACTCCAACCAAAGCTTCGACTGAAGACCGTCAAGTGTTCTTTGGTCGTGGGGAAGATGCCTTCGAATTCCAGGAAGAGCAGGTTTGTCACCGGCTGTGTGTTGTGTGTGAATATAATCTTAATAACATGTTCAGATCATGAGCTGGAACCCTATTCAGGCCAATGACCGGCTCCCGTTGCCAGATCTTCCATGGTCTCTCTTCAAAGTGCCGGCAGATGAAGGGGGCCAGGCTTTGCTGAAAGAACTGGAAGAGAAGATTGGGCCGTTGGATGATGATTATAAGGTCTTGCAGGCTGTCCTGGATTGCACTAGGATGACGTGTTATATATGTGTGTGTACATCATGTATCAATGAGGTGTCATGCCCTGTATATTATATTTATTTTATTCGAGTAAATCTTAATTATAATAATGAGAATAATATATATATATATATATATATGTATGTATGTATACATTATATATATATATATCTCTGGCCAGGTCCAAAGGAAGCTGAGGAAATCTATCCGTGAGCAAATGGCGGACGAAGATGACAATGAGCAGGAGCCCGCAAATCCTGAGAAGCCGAAGCCCAAGAGTAAAGCGAGGGCAAAGCCAAAGTCGAAAGCCAAGTCGAAGGCGAAAGCCAAAGCCAAGCCGGCCGTGGAGACTGCTCCTAAGGATGATAACAAGTCGGCGGTGGAGTCGGATCGCCAGGGTGACAATGAAGTGCTGAGTGATGCTCTTGAATTGGAAAACGAGGAGGAAGTGGAGCGGCGCAAAGTACAGCAGGAGGAGGAGGATGCCGTGGCATCAAAGATGCAAGGAGGCAAGAAGAAAAGGAAGGCCAGGAAGGCGACTATGGAAAAGGAGGTCGAGGTGCCCGAGGCTGTCAGGCGCCGCTTGGAGTTCGATCATATGACCGACGAAGAGGACATGGCCGAAGGTGATCATGAAGTTGAGGGCACCCAGGTGCATTGCATGTCTTTCAATAAATTATTAGATGTAAGTTTCAATATAATATGTTGTTATAATCATATATATGTTCAGGTCTTGGTGTCGGAAGTCGACGATGCTGCGAATGCCGGGGCCGAGGATGCACCGGAGCAGGAAACGAAGAAGACAAAGAAGAAGAAACTTAGGAAGAAGAGAAAAAGCAAGAAGGTGTTGGGCACCCCGCCGAAGGAGCCACGCGCCGAGGAGGAAGAGGCTGAGGTTGCAGAAGAGGCCAGGACCGTGTCCATGCATATATAATTACATGACATATACATATATATATAGAGTACCCACATGCACATATATGCACACTTGATATATATATATATACATACACATATCTACATATATATATGTATATATATATATACATATATATATACATATACACAAATATGCATATTAGTTATATTATATATATATACAATACTGAGATATGTGTGTGTGTGTGTTCGTTCTCTCCCCCTCTCTCGTCTCTCTCTCTCTCTCTCTCTCTCGCTCTCTCTCTCGCTCTCTCTCTCTCTCTCTCTCTCGCTTGTTCGAATTCTCTCATGTCCCAGGGAACATGGTTGATAAATAAACCGAAACCCCTGAGACCCCTGAGGAGGCAAGGACGCCACCGCCACTGGCAAACTGCTATCGGCCAACGGGTTGGACACCTCATCTGAGTAAGCCCAAGGGGAAACCCAAGAAGCCCCAGTACGACGAGAAGAACCCGATGCCAAAATGGAAAGAGAAGCTGCTCGTGTGATTCTGAGATCTTATAAAGCCAAGTGCCTCTGCAGTCTGTGAGCTATCATTATTAATTACGACTTCTAAGGATACAAAGGAGAAAGTGCTCAAAGACCTTCGACAGCTTCGCCTGCTTGACACATCGATGCAGCTGCCTCTGGACCTCAAGGACATTACGCGACTAGCCTAAATAAATACGTAGACACACTTGCTGTCGCACATATATGCGAAGAACATATGTTCTCTCTCTGTCTCTCCATTGTGCAGCTGAGATCCTATACCCTTGCGGCGGGCCCCAAAGTGCTGGAGAACGACGATGGCATGGGTATCGCCACCATTGGTGTGCTGTACCTTGGCTGTGTCATAAATTAAACATTAGCTTGAATCGCCATGGGATCCAACAGCCAAGGTTGGCTGGAGGAGCCTTTTATGTGTCCCCTGTCACGCCAGAGCGGGTAGCGGCTGTGAACTGCAACTTAAAGGAGAACCAGAAGATGCAGGCAGGATAGATTTGCAATTGCAATTGCGCAAATGGTAGTTATATAGCTTCACGTCAGTTTAATAATTCGCAAGGCGAACAAGAAAGACGGACTCCACATCTCCTGGAAGAAGGGCGACCTTGCAGATGTGCAAGACAAGTTGTCGGTTGCATTTGAACATGGTCACCATGGCTATGATTTATATTTCTGATGCTGATCATCATGACTTCGCCTCAGGTTTCGCTTGGCGAAAAAATTTGCGGGATGGTTGAGGCCATACTGGCCTCTACCGGCACCACGACAAGCACCTCGCGGCAAGTGATGCCTGAGTGTACGTGTGATCCGTGCAATCGAAGCGGTGCCAGCTGTGGAATCGAATATCCTCAAAGCGTTCCCTATTATTAATTATAATAATATCATTAAACCCTCGAGCCCTTGAGCCCCAAGCCCCAAAAACCTCTACAGTACTCCCAAAGACCAATTTAAAGCTGGAAGGTCAAAACCCTTGTAATAATAATTAGGCCCCCAAAGCCTGAAACACCGCTGTGCTATGTTCCCTAGTTAGTATAAACGCCAAAGCCCCAAAACCCTTTTGTTTGTAATTAATTCTCAAACTATTATTATAAACCCTATTATAAACCTTCAACTCCAAAATTATGAATAATGTGCTCCGGGTTTTACTTAGCAGGTTTGGGCCGGGCGATTTATAACACGCAGCTCGCTACTGGACACAGCTGGCTACTTTACTTTGAGACCTCGCTCTGGGGTATAGAGAAGCCTCGAAGTTGCTCATGAGGGATGCGAAAATGCTGGAACTTCGAAGTTCTAGTTATGCTACATAGGGTCTGGATGGGTGTGGCTGCTGTCCTGTACATGATGCGACCTGGGCATAGTGTGTGTCATGTACGTACACGATACCATGATCATCGAACTGCTGCTGCTGCTGCTGCTGCTTCGGATTTGCCAATCGAGAACCAGCAGGAGATTCCATGATAATCCAAGACGCCTCGTCGGCATGGCCTCGTGGCAGCGCAGTCCGCTGGGCCTCTCGGCCACGGCCAGTAGCCTCCTGCTGCTGATGGGGGCACACGTTTCGTTGTGCAGGGCTCAGGATTTCACATCAATTTCGTGGAATCATAAATTATTACCTTTAATATAATTAACCTCCAGGACCCATGTGGCTGATTATGTGGCCCAGAATTCTCCGCCTGAGATGAGCTCTCGAGTCCTAGTCTCAGGTTATTTCATGCTGCTGGATCTAGCTATGTATGTGATTTCTGGGCACCCTGTTCCAATTCAGTGCCTAGGAGAACATGCACTTCGACATGTTCTCTGGAACTCGGAATATGCAAAGGACGTATTGTGCCCTGGCTTGAACCGAATACCTAGCACTTTAAAGCCTATGTATATATCGTCAGTGATAATAGTGTGCACCCGTTGAGGCTCGGCTGGGCTTCGCCGGCTACTCAACTGCAAACGATTATAGGGTTTAGGGTTTAGGGTATTTATAGGGTTTAGGGTTATACTTATTAATTAATTATAATATGTGTATATATACATAATTATGTGTGTATATATAATATAGTGCATATGATTATATAATACAATTATATTTTTAGTAGGGGACTGAGGGCAGGTGGGCACACGTTGGTTAAACCAGAGGCCTCCCATGAATTGCCATGCACACCGCTTGGCAGATTCCCGCAAAGGGTACCGACTCCGAAGCCCCAGCAGGCGCAATAGCCCATAGCCCTGCTGTCAAACACCCCGGGCCGGGTGTGCTGGCCGAAAGGCTTCGTGCCGGCACGGTGTGAAACATGGCCGCCCCAGACCCGGCCAACGGTCTGTGCGTGATCGGTGGTCATGGCCCGCACCGAGTTCAACGCTTGGTAAGGCATGTGGTGGGTGGGCGCTTCCGACAGGTGGTTGGTTGCCTGGGGGATATATATATATATATATAATATAGGTATATATTTTTAATTATATAAGCATATATATATATAGGATATTTCTCCTCCGTGTGCGATAGGACAGAGTAGCGAGAGAGAGAGAGAGAGAGAGAGAGAGAGAGGAAGACAGGGTGCTAGTGATTATTAGTTTGTGCTTCGGCTTGCAGCATTGAATCGAACTAAGTGACTACATGGATATTATCCATCGGCCGGAGGATGATCTCTGCGGCACGTTGCTTGCCTGCATACAACCTCAGAATACAATTCGACTGCGATTCAGCCGTGCATCTAAGGATTGGGTTTATCTCAGCTGTTCGAGGTGTTCTTAAACTGAAACCTATGGGACTGGCAACGATAGGACTTCCGTGTGGCTCTTTTGTGTGGATGAATGCAGCAACGTCGAAACCATCGGAAACACGTCCTTTCGGCGATGAAGACCTCCCATACATAGCCACTGCCAACAAGTTCCTTGGCGGAATATATTGCTTGCGTGTTCGAATTCATGATTATACGGTGTACGCCAACTTCAGATCAGCTAAGGATAGCAGCTCGAGTATGCTTACTGTTGCTCCTGCTGACTGCTCGCCAAGCATATTTCCTGTTGGAACAGCCATGGTCCTCCAAGTTGGAGTTCCTACCGTATTATCAATTCGTGAAGAAGATCACATCTACAGTTCACCCTGTGAAGAGGGTATCCTTGTCAGGGACTTAACATTACATTTGCAAATTCCATGCAAGTGCCTTCGACTTTTGGTCTGTCTGTTTGAAGCTAGCTTTATTGTGGGATTCCGCAGTGCTTCTAAGCTGGATGGGCAGCTATGGTCACTTCAGCTGCAAGCGATCAGTTGCCTACAGCAACTTGTGCCCGGCTCTGCGAAGCAAGGGTTTGTGCATATGTTATGTTATTCCCTTATTATAATAATTATATATTTTATTGTATGTTCGAATGTATTATATCTTACAGGTATAGTATATATATATATATATGTATGTATGTATGTACGTATATATATATATATATATATATATTAATTATAAGTACCATAACCCCAATCAGGGTCCCTTGTAAATTCGGGTACATTATTATATAAGTCTTTATTACCTACTTACTAAGTCCCCCGACCCTCCAAGTAACGGTCTAATAAGTACACACATATACAAAGTATCCCCTGGCTCCGAGGCATTTCATCCCCAATTTGGCCAAACGTCTGTCGATGTCGAGGCGGCGACGATTGGGCCTTTCCTCGGATGGGGTTGTGACACGCAAGAATGTTGGAGGTAAAGTTGCTGTGAAGCGTGGCTTCAATGTCATTATTCTTTGCATATAGGATATGCAAGCGTACAATTATGACGATGGGTTATTATTCGAGATCATGATATCACGACCTGAGGACGGGCGCCCTCAAGCTTAAAAGCACGCAGCAGTACCCGCGGAAATTCTGCAGGAAGGTTCGCAAACTACACATGATGTCTTGTGAAGCTTCGTTGCAATAGTATGAATCAGGGTTTCCATATGCTACCTGACTTGACCCTTGCATTCAAAGATCCCCGCAGCTAAGGTACGATATGAGAAGATCATGAAGCGGACGGTTATTGCCGGGATGGTGAAGCTTGCAAATAAGCAAGAACGGGCGACTCGATTAAATATTCTGAACCTATCATAATAATCTCCGCACCCAAAAGCATCCTTTAAACAATTGGAATAGAACCCGTCCCTACAACTCCTTTTATTATTTTTATTATATTAATAATATTACCTATAGTCTCCATTGCAGTTTGGTTAACCAATTTTATGGTTAGGATCCTATAATATAGTTTTGGTTAATCCAAAACAAGGAACTACAATGGAAACTATAGGTATATCTATTGATAGTTCCCATTCAGGATTTCTAATATAATATCACTAATAACCAGCTTGACTTCGAACCCCTGCACCATTCTGCCCAGCCCCAGGCTGCACCACCACTTGATTGGCAGCACGCAGCCATGGGAGAGATCATGGAATTCCTCCGGGCTGAACAAGCAGCTGGGCGATACGATCCTGTGCTTCCTTTGTAGCTAGATTCTTAAATAATCGAAGTGGAACTAGGATCCCGGAGGCTTGCTGTTAAACCCTATATAATAACCCCCCCCAAACCCCGAAATGACAAACCACAAGAAGACTACTAGACTTCGAATTCGTTATAACCTGCTCTAGCTCGGGGTCTGCGACCGCTCGTAGTGCAAATCATGCGGTTCAGAAATCCCGGAACCACATACCAGGGGAAGCGATCAGGACTGTAATCTGCATTTTACAATTCAGACGCTGCTTGTGTAGATGCACACAGGCTTCGGGTGCACAGGCCCAAAACAACGTGATTCGTGCCGGCATCCGATGCAAAACCGAGCTGCTCTCGCGTGCTCGAGTCTTCCGTGGCACCTGGGTTCCAGGGATATATTGGTCTCGGCTGATATTCCAAATTGTGTTGCCACCATTACTTTTGAAGGCTTTTTCTATTATACTAGAACGAGGGTGGGGCACGTGACTCTAGCGTGACTTCAGCGTGACTCCACCGTGATGCTCTGCATGAGTAGTACTGGAGTAGTACTGGGGGACCGTGACTCTAGCGTGACTCTAGCGTGACTCTAACGTGACTCTAGCGTGACTCTAGCGTGCTTCTACGGTGACTCTTGTGTTTCATTGAAATGTAATAGGTGTTCGTTGTGGAAGTATGCGCTGCAGGTTCACTCTTGTTCAAGGTTGGGTCTTTGCATCATTGCAGATATATACTTCCAAGTCATGGAGTGTAATTAAGTTACGCATTCGTTCGTATCCCTAGCAATTATAAGGGTGTAGGTTGGGGTCTGTGCTCTAGATTATAAGGACATCCTCATCGGCGGCCATGCAGTCCAACCCCATGGCTACTGCTGACCGTGTGACAGTTGTCTTATCTGCTGTCGAAGAGTTGAAAAGAAGGGCCTTGAAAGGTACGGAGTTTGATGGAGCTACTTCCGAAGCCCCCTTAAAAGCAGCCAATCCAGCGGTTGTGCCCCCGGAAAGCAAGCCTGCACCTGCACCTGTGAAGAGCGAAGTTGCAACGCCGATCCGCCCGTGCAAGACTGAACATCGAAGCCCCGGTCTGGCCCCATCTGGGGTCGCTGATGTTCGGGAGCATGCGGCTGAAGATGCAGACGTGCATCGGACACCCAAGAGCAACCGAAAGCGCCGGGCAAAGAAGGCTGCAAGTCCAGAAGAGGAGCAGAAGAAGAAGACGCCAAGGTCTCAAGAGAAGCAAAAGGAGAAGCCGCCAAGCACAGAAGGAATGCAAGCCGAGACTCCGAAAGAGAAGCCACCCACGACTCCAAGCACCGAAGGGCGAACCAAGACTCCGAAAGAGAAGCCAGCAACCACCGAAGAGGGAAGCAAGACGCCAAAAGAGAAGAAAGCAAGCGCAGAAGAGGGAAGCAAGACTCCGAAAGAGAAGCCAGGAAGCAAGACTCCGAAAGAGAAGCCACAAACCGCCGAAGAGGGAAGCAGGACTCCAAAAGAGAAGCCACAAACCGCCGAAGAGGGAAGCAGGACTCCAAAAGAGAAGAAAGCAAGGGCAGAAGAGGGAAGCAAGACTCCGAAAGAGAAGAAAGCTGGTGCAGAAGAGGGAAGCAAGACTCCGAAAGAGAAGAAAGCAGGCGCAGAAGAGGGAAGCAAGACTCCGAATGAGAGGAAAGCAGGCGCAGAAGAGGGAAGCAAGACTCCGAAAGAGAAGAAAGCAGGCGCAGAAGAGGGAAGCAGGACTCCAAAAGCGAAGCTAGCAGGAACCCCGAAGAGCAAGACCCCGTGCAGTGGGAAGCGTCGCAGACAAAGTTCGGAGAAATCTCCACGTGCACCTAGCGAGGCCTGCTGCATGGTTGTAAAATTTAGAAGCCACCTAGACCCTACAACGTAATTTGCAGCCCATGTGCAGGCTCCACCATCCAGCAAGAAGAATGGCCAGGGGCAGTTCCAAAGATCGGAGACCGTGCCTTGGATGAACCAATATCCCTAGAACCCTATACATAGCTAAAGTGCCCTAAACCCACAACCCTTATAATTGTAACTAAACTCCTAGATTCGTCGAACCTCGTCAAATAATCAAGCTCCCTTATAAACTGGGAAAACAGCCTTTAAATTTATAATTATACATATGTATATATATAATATACATACAATTTTAATAGACATAACACTGGGCTGACTGTGATCATGATCTTTTATAGTATGTATATATAATATATAGTAAAAGATCATGATCAAAGTCAACCCGGTGTTATGTTGTATACCCATATATCCCGAACAAAGTGTCCGATATGTACGCCTCCATCCCATCATGATCATTGGATCACCACCTCAGACAAGCTGGTGAGCAAGCTCCCAACAATCGAATTGCTATATATATATATATTATATATATACATAAATCATACAATCTGCATACATATATATATATATATATACTAGTACCACTAGTGTATAGAAAACTATACTTATATACAGATTGTAGCAATAACAGTAGCATACGTAGTCGTACGTAGTAGCAGTAGTAGTACGTAGTAGTAGTATTAATATAGTATTATTATTATTAGTAGTAGTATAGTACGTAGTAGTAGTAGTAGTAGTAGTAGTAGTAGTATAGGATATATAGTAGTATTAGTAGTAGTAGCTAAAGTATAAGGAGCAGCAGTAGTAGTACATAGATGTAGTATATGTAGTAGCTAGTATATATATATATATATATCTATATAGTGTATATAGTATAGTCGTCGTCGTAGTCGTAGCAGCAGCGGCAACCATTTGGTACGATATAGTATGAGTACTAGCACTATCGACTCTACTACTAGCGCTGATTGGGTAGGTCACCTAGTATATAACGTATCACAATATGAAAACAGTATATAGTGGCAATATATATATATAGTAAAAATAAGACTATATAACTAGTAGTAACACTAGTATAGTAGTTTATAAGTAGTACGGTAGTAGTAGTAGTATACGTAGTAGTAGTAGCAGCAGCAGCAGTAGTATGTAGTAGTAGTAGTAGTAGTACCCTAGGTAGTCGTAGTTGTCGTAGCAGTAATAACAGTAGCAGTAGCAGTAGCAGGAGTATAGTATATATTAGTCGCAATTGTCCTCGTATCGTCGTCGTGCATATAATAGTAGTATAGCAGTAGTAGTATCGTAGTAGTAGTAGTAGTAGTAGTAGTAGCAGTAGCAGTATTAGTGTAGTAGTCGTAGTAGAGCAGTAGTAGCAGTCGTGCTGGTGTCGATGGTGGTGGTAATGGTGGTAGTAGTGGTAGTGGTAGTAGTGTGGTATAGTAGTATATAGTAGCAGCAGCAGGAGTAGTAGCTAGTAGTAGTAGTAGCAGCATAGTAGTAGTATACGTAGTAGTACTATATTAATCGTCCAAGCCCCAGGAGGACTCGGGCTGGTCGTCGTTGTGGCATGCCAGTGAAAGCCGCAGCGATGGATCCTGGGGATGGCAGGACAATTCTTGGGGCCAGGGTTGGGGCAGCTGGGATTCGAATTCCTGGTACCCAAATTGGGATCGTGCCGGCTGGGATGCTTGGAGCTCTTGGCCTGAAAAGACTGCTGACCCCAAAGACCCTAAAGACTCCGAAGCTCAAAGGGTTCAGCAAATTTTGCATAGGGGGCACACAGTTGATCAGCTATCGACTGAAGACCTGCGGCTTGTAGTGAAGCACATCGACATTCAGCAGCAGCAGCAGCAGAAGCAACAGGAGAAGGAAGCACCAGCAGCTGATCATGATCCAGCATCGAAGAAGGAAGCCGAAGGGGACACGCAGAAGCCGGAGGAGAGCAAGGAGGAGGAGCACGCTAAAGAAACTAAAGATGAAAGGCGCAAGAGGCTTCACGCACGGAACATGCGCTATTATCGCAGCTTGGAAAGTGACTTAATTGCATTTTATCGTGATGCAAGAGCTTGCAGTTGCAACTAGTTTCGAAGTCCATTTCGAGTTCGATTGCAGGCCAGAACACACCAAAGGAAATCAGGCGGATGGCACGAAAGGCAAAGTCCTCCGCGTCCTCTCGGTCGGTGATGTTTGAAGATTGGCTTCAAAGTGGAGAATGCTGGAAGAACAGCAAGTTGCTTGTGCGGCTTCGCAACCGGTCGTCGACTGCGAAGAAAGGTATGAGAAAGTGGCTCTTCTTCAGTGAGATGGTCAGCAGGTTCGGCCAGGACATCGCAACGGCGCTGAAGGAAACTAAGGAGAATGATGAAGAGCGCTCCGAGTCGGAGATTCGCAAGTGGCCGGAATGCGAGGCGGCCCCGTTTCAACTTTGAATTCAATCGTCGGATGATAATATTATCTGTGAAATATAATTCATAGCACCCCCTGCAGCAGGACTACCTGCAGTATCTTTGCCTTGTGGACGCCTCCGAGGAGGACTGTGACGAGGAAGAGCTTGAGACGATCCTTGAAGCCCTCGGGAGCGACTCCAGTGAGTCCTCTGACTCGGGGGCCAAGAAAAAGAAGAAGAAGAAAGCTAAGAAGAACAAAAAAAGCAAGAAGAACAAGAAAAGCTCGAGCCCAAGCCCCAAGAAGCCGAACGGCAAAGCAAAAGCAAAAGCGAAGGCGAAAGGAAAGGCCAAGGCGGTGATTCTAATCTTTGTTTTGTAAAGCACATACGTAGAACATACTATATGCAGAAAAGGATATCTAACCCTGAACCTATATACTAGTACCGCACAAAAATATACAACCGGAAACTTGCCCGAATTATAATTAAAACTAAACCTACTTTCTAGACCCCTGCTGCTACAGGCCGACGAATTGGACCCCCACAAGGTTTTGCAGGAGAGGAAGACGAAAGCCACCAAGGCATCAGATGTGCACGTTATTATTGTTGTCAAGTTCTCCTAATAAATAATTATATTATTAATTACATTTCTTATGCAGGCCATGGGAAAAGCAACAGAGAGGATCAAGTCTTCGAACACGATTCAGGAGGAGAAGAGTGTCGAAGGGATGTCAGGTCCTTACATATACATGATCTTTACGCATATAATTAGCACTGTATATGTTGCCGACCAGCATTGCAACTCTGAGGGGTCAGCACCTGCTTGATGCGTGGAAGCGTGACATCGCAGCAGAGGCTACTTACTTGCAACTGGGTGTCGGTTCGATGCGAGGTTTTCTGCACAAACCAGGCAGAGAAGGTCAAGGATGCTCGCGCCAAGCTCCAGGGCGCGGTGGATCGGGATGAGGCTGCATATCGCCTTGGATCGTTATTAATTATAATTACATTTACGAAGTGTCTAGATCTTATGTTGGGTATTCGAATTCGGGGTTGATCGAGGAGATTATACGCATTGTTTTGAAGCCGGTGCTTGAGCTGTTCGCCTTCTGATTGTGCTTCGATGCTTGCCGACAAGCCCCGACCCAAAGATTAATGTAATAATAAGTCCATCATCAGAACAAACCATCATGATCAATCAATCTAAATTTAAAGTACCCTGTACACCACCAACAATCAAAGCCAGATGTATCCCATAATTCACAATCCACATTATTAAACTCGAGATATAATACTATTATCCCATATAATAAGCCCCTATATAACCCTCAAGCCTTAAATACCCTACCCCAAATCCAATATCCTAAAAGCCCACGCCAAACCCCTAACAATTGTACACCCCCGAGAATCCCCAAACGCCAGAACCTCCAAAATCCTAAATCCCCCGAAAAAAATAATTATTATGAACACAACCCCCCAATCTTAAAACCCCTTTAGAAAGCCCTGGAAACCCCAAAGCCGTTATTATAAACTAACCCATACGCGATTCAAACCGGAGTATAATTAGATCCTGCGCAGGCTGACAGCATCGATGAGCTGATCACGGCCCTGACTGCCTCGTGTGAGGCATTCGATAAACTCCATAAAGAATTCCAGAATCGTTCCAAAACCAAGAGTGCCGCTCCGAAAAAGGCAGGCAAGAAATCGTGAGCATACTTCAAGATGACAGCTGTATTGCATGCATGGGTCCCTGTGATGCAATATATACTGATCCTGATGATCTGCTGCCTTTCCGAAGAACACCCACGGGGTGCCATTTTGATGTGGGCCAGGGACAACCTTGGCCCCTAGATTGCACATGTGCCTGCATGCAGCACCGGCTCCGGATGATACAACCGATAGCAATGGTATGCGTGTATACAGAAGCATGTGTTCGTGCATATGCATATACATGCATACACCTGGTGTTCACCCCAATTTGGACAGCTCAGACATGTGAAGTCGCTCCCCAAAGCCAGTGAAGACAATGTAATAAGGGTTTATCGGGTTTGCTACTATGATATTAGGAATCGAACCGCCTGATCATGATATAGATCACCATGCATTTTTTCTCAAGCCCAAGACATGCATGTGGTATGTACATCCGTGCCAATTGTATTCGAACCCACAAAACCTAAAGACACACTATAATTAAGGAACCTAATTATAAAGAAACTTTGGGCCTTTATACGGGTTCCTTATATGAATCCTACTATATTGGGGGTTATAGGGCCAGGGTTTCTTAATCAGGTTCCTACATTAGCCAATGTAACAAGACCTCGATATACCCATCCCGAACGGCGACACCCCGCGCTCTAATAGGCGACTAGGTCCCTGTACGTAATGCCGAGAGCCGGATCGTTGGCCGAGGGCAGCTTCAGGTGCTGCCGCATGCGTCAGTGGAAGCACACACACCTTGGATAAGGTATAGGATCATCTCCGCACTACATTATAAACTAATAAACCGGTGTGTGTGGGGGTTGGATGGATGCTTCAGCTTAGATGTGTAGCTGGCCTGTAGGCCCCTGCATGAGTGCCATGTGCTTTTTAGCCTCTTGGGAAGCAAGGGTGCCGATGTTAGCTATGGATGTCTCAGCCGGCTTCGTCACCAGCTGCTGATGGAAAAATGAACATATTATACCATGATCTTTCAGGACTGCACATCTTGCAAAAACACAGACATGCATGCAGACATGATATGCATGCATAAAAATGTACAGCCCATGTGTGTGCATTGTTGATGATGTCACATGCCATTGGCCACACAGCCCAGATCCTTGTGAAACCTAATTTAAACATACATCTACTTGGAGGATCATGGGACTTAGTAAGTAAGGTTATAAGTACCGTATAAGTGGGGTTATAAGTTATAATTAATTATTATAAGTATATAAGTTACCTTAATTTAATTATATATAGTTATTACTAAGTCCCATGATCCTCCAATGTATAGGAGACAGCAGCCTAAACCCCGATCGATTCGATGAATTCAAACTTGATCTTATTCGAATTCGCAATTGTGGATCAGCTTAGATACATAAACTTAAATTAAATTAGCCACAACCAGAATATACGTTGCTAATAAATGTCCAGCTGCACCCCACATGAAGGCCCGAAGCCAATTTCAGCCTGAAATGTCCAGATCCTTCGCTGCTCCCTGTGTGTCGCAATATATCCCGCAACTACCTTGTCCGAAGTTTTCAAACTATATCCGCCGAAACCTTCGAAGCCAAATAGCAGCCCAAATTGTTGATAAACCCACATTTACACCGTATGCCAGGGTCCAGCCATTCATCAGCATCTGCACAAGCGCGCAGTCAGCTGTAGAATCGAAGCAGCTCCGTCGAAGCGCCTTACGTAATTCCGACGCACGCCAGGTTCAGAGAATGATGGTGATGACGCAAATGGTCTACTGCAGAATATCCTGGAGAGGGTATCCAATGGTGAGTCTTGGCTTTAAAACCAAATTTGCCGACAAGTTGCAGCTTGTCGCACGCCAGCCGTTGTATCGCAGCCCGGTCCTCAGGCGGAGACGGTTGGCTCTGCTATGCACAATGCCCGTGCGAGCTACGAGGACTATCCGGATTGATGCAACCGAAGCCTGGTTTCAGGAACGTATGTCGTGTCATGATTGCAGGAATCTGGACGGCAGTTCAAGGGCAAGACTATGTCTGGACTGATGCAGTACAAGCCTGGCAATGAATCGAGAGACTTCTTCCAACGAGTTCCTTTGCCACTTGAGCCCGGGACTGGACAGGTTTTATAAGAGGTAGTGGGGACCGGTTGTATAAGATCCACACCAATTAGAAGTTCCTCCCTGAATTGGAGCTTTTAACCCTGTAGCCTAATCAATATACAAGGAATTCGAAGCAACGGAAGTTCAAACCACAATCTACGAAGGCTTTGAAGGAGACCGCTGGACAGGATGTTACACCTTTGGATTTGGGGACGGTATTATTAGATTGCAAGATACGATTTGAGATAACCCCCCTATAATAGAACCTTAGGTTTCAAAATAAAACTAGAGGTTTGTTATTTAATTAATTAGAAGTTGTAATATGTAATCATAATAAGCCCATAGCCCAAGGTACCAACAGAAGTTGAAGTGACAATCTACGACGGATTTGAAGGACAGCGCAGCGAGGTGCAAACGACAATTCCGGTGCTGGATGTACACGAGCTTTTGGATTATCTTCAGACCGAGCTTAAACTTGAATGTCCAAAGGACAAGGTTCGTGCTTACTGGAAGCATCTGCGTGAGAATGGGAACCCCTTTGTAAACAACTTTCCTGCTGCTGTGAACGATCTGGAATGCATGGTTCCATTCACTATATACGGGGACGAGCTGACATTGGGGAAGGACCCTAAAGACAAAGTCACTGGAATATTCCTACAACTCACCTTGTTCAAGCCGAAGGCTGCTCGGCAAGGTATTTGGCTGCTCGCAGCAGTACAGGATGCTTGTATGATCCATGAGAACCACAAGACACTTAGACCGATCCTCGAGCATATTGTTTGGAGCTGCAATCAGGCGTGCACAGGAATATATCCAACGTTGTCGAGAACTGGTGCTGCTTTGACTGGATTGAAATCCAACAAAGCAGGGCAAAAGTTTGCAGGTGACACTCGCTGGGTGTGTGCTGAGCTACGGGGTGACAGGAAGTGGCATGAGCGCACTTTGCGATTGCTGCGGACCCCTACATCCAAGAAATGCTGCTTTTTGTGTGATGCCGAAGCAAGCGATGGCCCTCTTCGCTACTACGACTTGCGCGATGGAGCTGCTTGGCGACATGCTGGATTTGACACCCCTGCGTTTCTTCGGTGTGCCATTCGGCCTGGACAATCAAGTTCCGCGGCTATACCCGCAACCTTTGTTATAACTTTGATTGGATTCGATTCGAGATTCGTTTTTTCCCGATCCAAGCCCAAATTCACCAGTCTTAGCAAAGGCCCTCTGACTCTTCTGACGGGTTTCGATGTCTCCATGGTGAAGTTCTGCTATATGCACGTGTGCAACCTGGGCTTGGTGCACACAGCAAGTGGTGGGGCACTGTGCCCCAGTCTGATTCATTCAAAGGTTGTATTCCGTATGTCTTTTGAGTGTTTCTTTTGTGAATTCACTGTCAAGAACCATACGTGGCTACCATACCATCCAAGGGAAGCTTTGCTACGCGAGGGCCACTTCGGGCCATACAATGGCCCTGACTCTATGAAGGCATTGTTGGAAACTGCATATACCGAGTTTAAGCAATGGCGCCAGGCCAACAGAATTGCTTGCTCCCAACGGTCTTTCGCACCGCGACATCTGCTGAAGCCAGTGCATGGGTACTACTTGACAACCAAAGCTTACAATGCTCGAATCGTGATGCTTTGGCTGGCCAGCAAATTGAATGATGTTGCCCAGCATGCAGCAGCTGCAAGTTGGAGCATTCGCATGCACGCTACAGCATTGCAGCTCTGCTGAGATCATAAACCCAAACCCGGAAAAGGAGTGCGGCAGGATTGTGTAATATTTATTTTCTGCTATTATTATAAAATTATTGCAATTGTAGTCAGAACCGTTCATGAACAGCCTAAACTCAAGAAAGACATCCCAGCCAAATAAGTCCGGGGAGCTCAGGACTGCTTTCTCGAAGTGGTTCAGTGGCAATGAGAGAGCGAGGCGCTTCTTGCTCCATGGCAAAGATCAGCATTGCATTAATTTTAGAATTATTATTCCTTTTTATCTCATAATGTTAGCAAGCGGGTATGCCTTTTACTATACCCTACCTCATGAGGACACAAGCCCAGAGCGATGATATTTACGCCAATGGCATGCTCTTTCTGAAATGCCATCTGCGATTGACGGAAGCTTCGCATCGGTTCCGTGGCCTTCGAATTTATCCGCTATGGCCATATATATATCTTACATATATATCTAGGGTAATTGGGTTCGTGCTTCCAATATATAGTAATTACTTCTAAATTAGGGAACCCCCAGATACCTTGAAATATTCGGCTGAGGCTGAAGATCCTGGCTTGGGTGCTGAAACCAAAATTTCATGCAGCTTGACTTGAACTGGCTCTATGCGAAACCCTGAATCCCTAGACCCTAAAGCCCAACTTATGATAGGGATGCTACAACCTGGTGAGGCCATGCTCCATGTCATGGAGCAAAGCCGGAGTTGGCGATTCCTGCTTCGAACTCTTAACATTTGTTGGGGTTTTCTGTTCTTTTTGTATATGAGGGATACCGGAGCATATGCTAAGAAACTTTAGCGGGCCCTGAGGCTACAACGCGCGTTATACTCATTGCTTCACGGGCGAAGATGCAATGGGATGGTTGAAGAGTGCCTGAGTTCAAACAGTATAATTATAACCCAAAGATCATTTTCCAATGTTAAATCAAGAGCATCAAATATATATGGGTTTCGGCAGCAATTTTTTCATGAGCATCAGATTCAACCTCAGGGGTGAGTCTCAAAGCTCCGCGAAAGCCTGGGAAGTTCAACCGCTGGGTTATGCGCATGAGTGTGCTCAAAGTCGTAGCATCCAAACGCCGCTTGACAAGGATGCTCAGCGATATCTTCAGTCCAGGTTTTTTTTTATAGAGGTTCGGGTGTAGGATTTTGGGTTCTAGAGGTTTACGTGTTATGTATTTCGAAGGGTAGGATTGTTACTTTGCCAGATCGGGTATAGTATAGGTTTAGGGGGCGGAGAAAAATATTGCAGGGTTTATAATTCTAAGGCTGCTTGTATGGTCTGTAGGGTGGGTTTAATACTGGCACAACAGCCCTTAAACCCAGAAGATCATCGAAACCAAAGCCTCGAAACCCACCTGCAACATAAAGGGGTCCAAGCTTTCAAAGCCCAGGAGAGTACGTCAGCAAGGATGGAATCGCTGAGCTGAAGCGCCGAATGATGATGCAAATCAGCCGCTTCTTGGCAGTAATTGCTGTTGTGGTTGGCCTGTCTGGCCTGAAACTTCTGAATGTGGAACTGAAATCTATAAGGCTATGTAGTTTTATGCTGGGGTTTAAGGCTCGTTTTGTGAGAATCAGACCATAAGGAATGCGTCGATGGGTGCGACAAGCAGCTGTTTGCTGCAGGGAATGTGGGAAAAAACAACGTCCGATCGTGGTCTTTGTAAATCCCTAAAAAAACCCTTTGACGCAACCGCCCCGTTTTCTGTGAAGGTTAGTAACCGGCTCATTTAACAAGCCTGAAAGACGAGTAGGGTTATTTATTCTTGAAGCTGAAGCGAAATTGTGCTCCCAGCTGCTGCTCCTGCAGCAGTTCCTCTTGTCTTCTTCGCAGGTTGGTCCACGGGATGATCCTGCTTGTCCTTGTCCATTCT
>BGNK01001719.1:16755-49781 GCA_003297005.1 Symbiodinium sp. clade A Y106 | reverse complement strand
AGCCATGGGCCGTGCCCCCGGTACTGAAATTGCTATTAAAATACATAAATAAGCTAATACTACAACAGCTTGAAACCCTATGTCGGAAAATTGAACTGCACGATTGAGGAAATTGGTTTAGGCCTTCAAACCCCACTGATCCAGCCCCCAAGGATCCAACCCTCAAAACGAGTATATCGATTTTGGCTATGGGGCTCAAAACCTAGGTTTTTCCACAGGCAGGGAACAAACGGCTCCATGTTTGCAAACCGTTCTGTGGCGTTTTTTGGGGTCAGAAATCTGGAAAAACCGCATTTCTGCAAAAAATACCTAGGCCGGCAGTAGCGTTTTTTTAGCGAAAACTACGATTTTTCGAGCCGTTCATTCTGCTTCCACCTCTTGCCTAGCTGCTGTTCATGTTGCCGATATGCGCCGGAAAACGCAACGACGAGTACTCGCTGTCATTGACGAAAAACGACCCCAAACAAGAGTCATGCCTCTACCTCACCATGCCGCACCCTAATTTTTTCAATGTTTGTTGACCTTTCCGCTGCCCCGGTGAGTGCCAGGGTGTTCGCATCGTGTCATATCATTCCCACTCGTTGTTGACGTCACTCTTGTACATCATGGGGCCGGTTTTGGAGGCATTGCTATGTGCTGTCTTCAGCGCAACAACGAAAACATACCCACATGATATGATATGCAGGGTCGCAACATGTACGCGAATTTATGAACAGGAACAGAATCGAACAGAGCACACATTAGCACATTATCCGTCAGCTTGCTAAACTAGCACATACACACATAGTCGTCATCATCACCTTCCGCTTTTGTCCAAGCTAGCCGGCTCGGTGCATGCATGTATGCATCATGCATGCATGCGTCCATGCATGTATGTATGTACGTATGCATCTATGTCTGTATGTACGTGTGCATGCATGTATGTATGTATGTACGTACGTACGTAGGTATGTATGTATGTATGTATGTGTTTTCGTATATCAATCTGTGTGGCTGTCTATGTCACCATGTACGTATGCATGTCACAAGAAGTATGTCTATTAATACATATACACGGCGGGTGTATGCTGTCCTCGATATCTGGCATATGTTCTATACGTCACTGCAGATAGAGGGACCAAGAATGAACAGCATCGCCAAATGAGGGGGCATGTTTAAGATACATGATGAACCGACATCGCCAAATATGATGAACCAGAGTCGCCAAATGAGCGGGCGTGTTTTTGGTGTATGATGAACCCAAGTCGCCAAATGAGGGGGCGTGTTTCACACATATGATGAAACGGACTCGCCGAACGAGGGGGCGTGTTTCAGATATATGATGTAGCCGGAGTCGCCAAAGGGGGGGTGTGTTCCAGATATATGATGAACCCGAATCGCCAGCAGAGGAGGCGTGTTTAAGATATATGATGACGCGGACTCGCTTGTGTTTGCCGTGCAAGGTCGCCTTAAAACATGTGATTCTTTCTGAAACCCATCATGCGAACATTGTGTTTGCAAATGGGGGGGGGTGCGCCCCCCCCAACCCCCCCGCTGTTTTGAGCCGTGCAAGCTTGAATCAAAGTACATGAGTCTTTGTCTTTGTTGAAACCCATAATGCGAGGATTCTGTTAATGGGAGGGCTGCTCCCCAACCCCATGATGATCCTGACTCGCCGAAGCCGAAAGCACGTTTAGGGTGTATGTTGCAGCGGCATCGCCAACTGAGGGGGCGTGTTGAAGATGTATGAGGAACCGGCATCGCCAAATGAGGGAGCATGTTTAAGATACATGATGAACCGGCGTCAGCAAATGACGGGGTGCGTTTAGGTACATGAGGAACCGGAGTTGCCAAAGAAGTGCGCCGGAATCGCCAAATCAGGGGGCGTGAATGGTAGTTCCTCAATAGCTTCATGCAAAACACAAGCAAAATAAGACCTTGCAAATGGCAATTCCCCAATAGCTTGATGCAAAACACAAGCAAAATAAGACCCTGCAACTGGTGATTCCAAGAGCTTGATGCAAAACAGAAGCACAACAAGACTCTGCAAATGATAATTCTCCAATAGCTTCATGCAGAACACAAGCAAAGCGAGACCCTGCAAATGGTAATCCGCCAATAGCCTGATGCAAAGCAGAACCACAAATGGTAATTCCCCAATAGCGTGATGCAAAACACAAGAAAAATAAAACCCAACAAGTGGTAATTCCAATAGTTTGATGCAAAACAGAAGCACAACAAGACCCTGCAAACGATAATTCTCCAATAGCTTGATCGAAACACAAGCAAAACAAAACCCTGCAAAAGGTAATTCCCCAATAGCCTGATGCAAAACAGAAGCACAACAAGACCCTGCAAATGGTAATTCCCCAATAACTTGATGCAAAACACAAGCAAGACAAGACCCTGCAAATGGTAATTCCCCAATAGCTTGCAAAACAGTTTGCTGTGTTTGCAGCCCAAACGAGCGAGCCGGACTTAGGAAAAGCCGGGGCTGGCCAGACCTAGGAAATAAAACCCTCCGCCCAATACTTTGCGCGGTCTTTCCGTGAGCTTGGATATGTTGAGATGCCACTTGTGTCTCGAGTTGGTGCTTTCGTAATCGAGCGTCTACGGGGGGACTGGCTGGTTTTGGTTTGTCGTTTGCTGCGATGCCACTAGATGTGTTCCTTCAGCGGCTGCTTGCAAATCCGAGCGTCCACATGGGGATTAGCTGGTTTTGACTTGCTGCCGTTGATGTGTTTGTTGAGCGGGTGCTCGCGAAATCGAGTGTCTACATCGGGAGTGGCTATTTTCTATGGACGCTGGGATTGCAGCATCTGTTCATGTGTATTCTTGCAGTACTGAGGCTTGTCAACCCACCCCGCGCTCAATGCACGCGGCGTTCTGGGTGCAAGCCACGAACACTTTGCGGAATGGCCAAGGGCTAACTATTGCTGGCCCGACATCGCCCTGCCTGGGGTGACTTCACTCCCATGCCGTGCGCCGCAGGGCTTGGGGCGACTCTCCGCGAGTTTAAACCTTGTGCTCGTTGTGGACAGTGACGTTATCATCTTTGGGGCCTTGGAAGCTGTCTGCTTGCAAACTGACTAAGACCATCTGCTGTTCTGCAGAGTGGCGTCTGCTCTGCACGAAACTCGTTGAACTGACCCGGTCTGCAGCAGCGAGTGCCAAGTGGAGCTCGTAGGACATGCCGTACAACCGAGCCGCCGAGGCCCGGCCAGCTTCTCGTGAGTCTGACTTTCAGACAGGAGTACCGCAGCCCATGTGCGTGTAGCGGTGTAGCAGCTTTCTGATGCATTCTAGTGTGTCCGCGAAGGTAAAACAGCACAGGTCGGCGCGTGCTCGTTGCATGCGCCCCTTGACGGACACAATAATCGTACGATGGGCCGATGTGAAGGACGACGGCTTCGAGGCAAGTCGCGCTGGTCACGGAAGGTTGGCGGGGTGCAGTGGCTGTGTCTGTGTGCTGTGCAACAAGGTAGGGTTGTCATCGATGAGGTGCGCATGCACAACAGCGTGTCGAACTTTGCTATGGTGGTCGGTCGAGGCGTGGCGCTCGCCGCTAGCCGCGTCCGGCGAGAAGGCGGCGTGACGGCTTCCGTGGCATGCAGTACTGACTGACTGATGACGGGATGACATGATGGAGGCTCCCGTCTGAAAGAAGCCATGTTGTTCTTCGAGGCGGGAGAGCAGACATCGTGCCTTGCCGAATGAGAATTGACCGTCGCTTGTTGCGGTGTGGACATGGCTGACTTCGATGTCTCAGGCTTTACTTGCGAGGGCATCCGGGCAGCCTGCGAGGGATCCGCAAGATACTCGAAAGCTATATCGTACATGCAGACGAACAATTGCCCGCAGGTCCACTGGCGACATCCTCTACCAGCACGGAGTCTGACTTGGAGGCTGGCAAAAACTCTGCAGAACTGAACCGCTTGTTTCGTGGAGGGACGCGGAGGGAAGTTATCCGACGCAACGGCTCGCGAGGTGCGTGCGACGGATCCGGCAACATCAAGCTGGTTGTGTGAGCCTGCATCATGTATAGTCTTTGCTGGAAGTTTCGGGCAGATGTGCTTGTGGAGGCATTGTCGAAGTACTCCTCTGCAACGCGCAGACAACGCAGGAGTGCTGTAGATAGTGCTCTGGAAGCGTTCATGAACGTCACCATGGTTGGGCCATGGATGCCCTTCACTCAGAACGGCTGAGACCATGGAAGTGACCATAGCTGCATGCCTGCTCGCAGGAACAATCAAGAGATGCCTCCTCCGAGAACATGTTTGTGGGCAAGCATCGCGGACGGAGCGAAGAATCAGCGCCGCCATTTGTGTACCGCTTCTACCGGTGCCCGGAAGCTGATCACGAATCGACGATAAACACTAAGACCGCAAACCCTCTGCAAGAGGCCGGGCAGGGCACTGATTCGGTGGTGCTTGAGACTGCACAAGGTAGAGCACACCGCAGAAAAGACAGCAGTCCTGCATGACGACGTCTGCGTGAGGAATTAGCTTCGTCTGCGTTGCACGTTCTCGCTGATGTGCAGTTTTCTCAGTGCCAGGAAGCATCTGACAGCCAGGACGTGGATTAGCTGGATAGCCGAGTCGTCCAACCATATATAGATGCGCAGAGTGTGCGCTGGATCACGACAGTGCCTAGGCAAGATATGTCTTAGCGGAGACCTGCGACAATCTTCCTCTGCGTGCTTGCGGTATGGGTGTCGCTGCATCGAAAGCGTGTAGGTGTCACTAGTATATAACACTGCAAGCAGCTTCGGTAGCGGTTACTTCGTGGAGCGCAGCTGTTTGACGGGACAAAGCCGTAGACTCAGACTGCCAGACTGGCTCATCTCGCCTTCGCCTACATCCCGTTCTGTAGGCGCCTGTGTTGCCTGGCTTCGTGTCGCGCCGCCTTAACTTGCTTTCGCTTGTTGATGCACAGTGACATGGCTCCATCCAAGCGCTGCTCCTGGGCTGACATGAGCGACCACCGCCGAGGCATGCTCGTTCTCTGGGATCGTGCTTCTATTTCACAGGATTTCTTCGAGCGTTTCCCAGGCGTCCCCGTGGGACTGGGACATCTTCTGTCGCAACTACATGGATGCTTTCTGTGGCCTCACCGTGTCAACCCCGGCGATGGCCTTGGAATAGCTACCTCTGTGCTTCTCTGAAACCTTTCGAGTTGTCTAGGCTGTGCAAACCTATGAACCCGAGGCCGGGTACGTGACCATAGACAATCAGCCTTTTGATCGCAAGGTGGATCGCGAGGCCTTGTCATCCTGCTGTCCTAGAGTGTCCGGTCTTGCCCGATTGTCTGATGTTGCTGCTTCTGCTGGTGCAGGTGGTCCCTTCTAAGACACGACGACGTCGTGCGTCTCGCAAGGTCTTTTGCGTATTCTGTCACACGCGCTGGCAAGATTGCATGTTGCGTCTTGTGACTGTTGTGAGATGCACATGAAAGGTCCCATTTGGCTATCCATCCCCTCGCATCTGCCTCCGTTGCGATGCGAGGAGCAGACGTCCTTCGCAATGGTCCGGTCCGGAGCCAACGACGAGGAAGCTCTGGAAGACGGTTTCCAGAAGGCCCAGGCGGATGCACTCATTGATGCTCCATTTGTCTGTCTTCTCCCTGCCATTTGCGCGTGTGTTCCACGTCAGGCCGAACGTGGCGCTCTTATTGGGTGCTGTAGAACGTCATCGTGCAGTCAAGGCGCGCGAAGAAGGGGGAAGTGAAGATGCGCAGCGTGTGTTAAAGAATTTGGAAACGTGCCAAGAAGCTGAGGTGGAGCCAAGTGTCACTTGAGTCACGCGCAGCTGTGGAACCCATTTCAGGGTTCTGCTTATGCTGCGCACAAGACTTGTCACCAGGAAGCTGGGATACCACGCAAGCAAAGCCTCAGAGGTGGTGGCATCTTCCTGCAACCGTGAACGCCTGGAAATAAATGGTATGTTGGCTACACGCTCACGAATAGGCAAACGCCTGTTTCTGGGGATGCACCCTGATCGTTCAGACACCTGGTCCCTGAAACACGATGGGGCTTCAGGGAGGCTTCTCTGAGACCCGCCGTTGGTGTCTGGGAAAGGCTCAATCGAGCATGGGTTGACGGCCCTAAGATTGTATCTAACGTAAGATCCTAGAGCAATTGGAGTTGATTGAACCTCTTCAAGCAACATTCTAGCTAAAGTATGCCACTGTAGTTGTCGTATGGGCACGGGAAGTTCGAGTTATGCGCTTCTGTTCTCCATAGGTCTTTACAGGCCATTGCGAGAAAGAGCCGAAAGAGCACTGTACCCCATATGATATATAATAGATGCACTCTATCCAAAAAAACGTAGAACCCGAAGCCCTCATATGCATATGCTTTGCCCGACCAATCCTTGGCCTCATGTGCTCTGCGTGCTTCTTCTTCGAAGACTTTCCGAAAGGCTCAGCTGGCATGTTTTTTGCTGAGCATGCCTTTTCTTTTGCCCGGTTAACACAACAGGTCGATCACAGGGCGGTTGATGGGCGGCGTGATGTTGAGCCTGGCGCAGAGGTGCCACCCTCCTGCTCTCTGTTTTGTGGGTTGCCAGGGGCTTGCTAAGCTTTGCATGGATATGGCAATAGCGCAGTTACAGCATGAAGTCCAAGAGCCGTCATCGCAGTTGGGGTTCAAGGTCAGGGTACATGTATCGATGGCTACGCTTAGCTTCATTTCGTGTGCCACTTCATGGGAAAAACACAGAGTCCTCCGAAAACGTGCGCGAGCACGAATGATGCTGGTGCAAGACACAAAGAACAGGAGTCATGTGTCTCCAACCCTTGCGAACCTGAAATTCAATGCGCCGGTTCTCAAGCCCTTTACAGAGGCTATGGCCAATTATGGGAAAATCTCGAAACCGGTTCATCTCATCAAGGAGGCTCTTCGGAAGTTCTATTCTCGGGAAAATGAAGAGATGGAGGAGACCCCTGAGACTGTGGAGATGAGGCTCCGAAAGGACAGGAACATAAGCAAATCAGCAAAAGCCATTGCTGCCATGCTGACCGTGGTCAAACGAAAGTGGACCAAATGGGAGCTACCGCGTGTGACATGGATATATATGAAATCAATGTAGCTTTTCCTTCTTTCGACATATCCAAAACAAGCAACTAACTTTCATCGAGGGTTGTGCTGCATGCGTGCATATAAGGAAAAGGAGATCCGTGACATGGTGTATGACCTTGCCAAAGCTGTCTCGCAAGCATATTCCGTTGCCTGTTTTGCAGAACAGCATGTTTCGTGAAATGTGCTGGTACAAGAGGCTCTGCAGTGCTGCATGTGTGTGCGTCTGCGTTGCCAATCGTTCCTTGATTGATGCTGCTGTTTCTCAATTTAGGAGGGCCGCTGTGCGCTAGCCAGGAGAGGGACTCGTGCGGCGTCTAGTGTTGCCACTGGTGACACAGCAGAGAGCGATATGGACGATGATTCCCTGAGAGCGGATTTGCATGCATTGTCATTGTCCCGCCCTGGCCCTGGGGGTACCGGTGCACCGGAGGATGTCTTCATCGCACCACCTCAAAAGGCATTGGAACACTTCTTGGGGATTTCCTTGGACCCTGAGTTTTACCAAAGCTTAATGGGGAAGAAAGATGCTGGTGAGGCAAAGGAGCAGATTCAGAGTTCTGCCGGCGAGCTTCTGGGTGCATCCAGTCAAGTTGAGGCTGCAGGTGAACCGAGTGAAGTTCCGCCTCCACAGACTCACCAGGCCCCTTTGGTTGCTGAGCCTGTCGAACCCCCCCCGCCGGCCGAAGAGCCGTTTGCGGGAATCGACGCGTCCGAAACGATTCCGGACCCGAGCCCACACAAGCCGACGGCTAGACCTCCCTTGTCTCCTGGAAGTCCTGGAGTTGAGACTTGCCTTGTGTATGAGTCTAAAGATGGTAGCATCATGCAGTCTTGTGTTGTTCATTTCCCGTGAATTCTTTGCTTGGGTTTGTTAATTTGACGCTTTCTTGCGGTAACTGCATGCATCAATTCAGGAGATTCTTGCAGTCAATCCTGCACCAGCACGTCGTTCTCCTGCCACGGGCCTGGCTGGTCAGCTTGCAAGTCTGGAGCCGGCAAGGCTGAAGGAGATTCTGGCTTTGGTGAACAGCAAGTAGCTTGCCAGTAATGGTATAGGCACGACCTTGAATGATGCTTCCTTGCACGATCTTGTGTGTGCCTGCTGGATGATGAATTAAGGCTGCGGAACACGCCCAAGGAGTTTTCCAAGGAGCACACTCTGCAGCCGCTTGGTGCTGTTCGACGCAGGTTGAATTTCGAGGGCCATTCCGATGGTGAATTATCGACATCAGCTGGCAGTTCCGGTTCCAGAAGCTCAGGCGAGACAGTACGTGAAACTTCATGTGATTCCAGCTAGCTGGCATGTGCAACAACCGTCAGACACGAAAACCGATTTGGGTTTCAACTTCGGTCGCCAGGCTCATGTGCTGACCAGCTGGAGACGCAGGCTTGGTCTTGTGGGGCCGAGGAGCCATGGTTGAGGCAGCGCAGGCTCGAGAGCACGAGGCTGCTGTGGCCCGGGCTGCGGAGTCCCGGAAGCGTGGCGAGCTCGAGGAACGACTGAGGCGACGTGAGCAAATGGTCGACGACGTGGGAAAGCCAGCCACTAATCTTGAGCTAGTTGATGCACATGTGTATGCATGGATCGAGCTAGGCTATCCGAGTTTCGATAGCATGTCTGCATGTTTGCATACGAACGGACTCATGTTTCATGGTGTTGTGATCTGAGTCTGCGGAAGTGATCACACGGCAGAATCAGCTGGCCTTGACTGCGAACAAGAAAAAAAACCTGCCCCAGTGGAGGAGGCACCCAAGGAGGACCCAAAGGAAGAGGAGTGGGAAGAGGAGGACCAGGATGATGATGATGATGAGGCAAAGGCAGAAGACTCGGGGCCCAAAGGCAAGCCCAAGAAAGGCTTGAGTAAAAAGAAAGCAGGGACAAATGCGAGCAAGGCCGCGCCGAAGACTAAAGCCAAAGCTAAGGCCAAGGGAAAGGCTAAGGCTAAGTCTTGTCGAGCTCCCGAGCCGAAGGCTGTAGAGGAGGATGAGGAGGAACAGGAGGAGACACAGCAGGAGGACCAGGAAGAGGAACAGGAGGAGGAAGAGGAGGGGCGCAGCTTGAAGAAGGCCACGCGAACAAAAGGCAAGTTCCTGCGAAAGTCCTCGAAACGCCGATTGTGTAGCAAGGGCAAGGGCCTAAAGAAGAAGAGGAGGATTGCAAGAGAGTCTGCTCCTACCGAGTACTATGAGATGCACCAGGGGGAAAACTGGGATCAGGAACAGGCTTCAGCTGTGAAGAATCCTGCGGAGCGGGTTCGGGGCAAGAAGCGGGGCAAGGAAGCTCCCGTTGATGAGACGGAGGAGGCCGAGGAAGCGGAGGAGGTCACGGCCACGTTTGCCAGGCGCTACTGTCCCCAGCGTGACTGGTACAAGGCCAAATTTGTGGCCATCCGGGACGCTTTCAATGCCGGTATCCGCCCATTCCTTGTGTCGCCAGGCAAGTGCGAGGACTCCATAGAGTGTGTACATGTACACTATCACTATGTGCATGTGCATGAATTCCATGCAGCTCTTGGTTGAAAACTCATGCTTCCTTGGTCTGCTAGCTATTGCTTGCAGGACCCCTTCTGGCGCTTTGTGGCCAAGGCCACGAAGGACAAGCCAGTCGAGGAAGTGGACGATTGGCCCGGAGTGGCTAAGAACCTCACTTTTGATTTCTTGATGACCGACAGTGAAAGCATCTTGTCTTGCAGAAGACCGTGCGCTTCTATGCAGCTATGATGCCTATTGAGTTCCATGAAAATCCATTAAGGCATGTCATGGAATGCTGATGGTGAGCAGTTTTTCCGGGGCAAGAAAGCGCCCCGTCGCAAAGCGTATGATGCCATGCTTCGAAAGCGTGAAGAGAGCGACGCTCACTGATTTATCGATCGAGTGGCTTAAGCTTACCATTTCTTCACAGCCTGACGGGGGACCCTGGGGAAAGACCCTCCTTCAGTGCTGTGTGGCCTCTGCCGGATACTTCAGCTGCCAGCCAGCATGCACCTCAGGATTTCGATATTAGGAAAGGTCTGAGGCTGTAGTTTCGTTGATATATATGGCTGTCTGCATATCGGTATACCACTGCATAGTTGATTCATCCCTAATGTTGGCTGTACATGCTGATCCAAACGGGCCGGGATCCCTTTTGAAGCTTGCATCCGTTCCAGTGCAACCCTAGCTTGCAATCAGCTCCCGCACACCCAGCGGCAAAAAGATCGGACTCAGTGTTCTGCATGCATGCACATGGACAAACTCGGACTGGCTTTGCTACAATTGGTCTTGCATCCCGTAGCTTCGCACATGCAGCTGAGAGCCCGTATCCATGTAGTACCTCACCTCCATCGATCCAATCCACAGCGCAGGTGATGCCACCACGTCGTGAAGCTCCTTCCGATGCTGAAACCCTCGAGTCGAGTTCAGGCACGATCCGAAGGGGAGGCACTGAGTTTCTGCGTGACAATGGGACATGCATACATCCGGGTCCGACTGTCAAGCCAGCTGTGCTGAAGTTTGGTGGTTTTGGGCTCTGTTGCAAAATGGCCCGGTCATAGGTGCATGAACATGTGCTTTATAGTTGGCATGCATCAGGCATTGCTTTGCTAAAGCAGCTTCAGCTTCCAGCATAAAGGAACAAAGCCACCGGTCCTTGTGTCGCCATGCAGCTGTATCAGCTTGTTGAGAACCTGATGAAGCTTCAAGCTCCGAAGGCTGGGCTCGGGATGAGGTTTTGATAGGTTCGATCTTTGCAAATATGGGTTTGTGAAGAATACATGCCATCTGGTCTACGCCGTTCAATCGGACGGTTTCACGAAACTGCAGCACAAGTGTTCCTAGCTGGCCCCAGCCTTTGCAAAGCATCGCGGACCCAATGCACGCAGGTCTTCATCCTGGCGGTGTTGTGCCTGCTGTTCAATGAACGATTCAGTTCCGAGAAGGACAGCTGTGTATGTGCACGTATGCATGAACCCGGGTCAACACAGGGTCCTAGCTAGCTTCCTTGAGAGGAATATGTCTTTCTGGAGCACTATGCGGGTTCGAAACAGATGACTGATGAGATCGAGTCTATGTACGGCCGGACAGCAGCGTTGGACATCACCTACCACCGTGCAATGGATATTTTAACTCCAGCGGACTTTGCGTTCGAGACTTATATGACTACGTCTAGAAAGCAAAGGGGTTCTGATTGCAATTTAATATTGCCTTGTGATTGTGTGATGGTTGTGCGAAATGAGGTTACACCTGCTCTCGGTGCTCCGTGGGAGTCGGTCGGGCTTCACGCTGTGGCAAGGGCTGCAGTGCTCCAGCTGGGTGTCCATGTCTCGGTACAGCACCAAGAGAAGCTTCCTCAACCCTTGTGGAAGTCAAGATGCCCCCTCTTCGATTATGGGAAACCAACAACTCTGCAGGACACCTCCTATGTCACATCAGGTTGATCTTCGTTGTAACTAACTCGTCGACTTCAACAAAAGCCCAAGCTAGTCCTGAACCCAACTTAACTAAGGCTTCCTCTGACAATAGCTGCTATCCTTCTAGTCAGTCGCCCGGCCCAGCTGTCCCGGCCCCTATTAAATAATTGGTTTCGGCCAGGGCTATTTGAGGGGTTAATTGTTTCGAGTTTCAGGTCAACGTTGTCCTTCGGATGGGCTACATACCCTAGCTAAATTTCAATTAAATCGATCCCTATTATGTACCTGGGGGGGGGGTATATATACTGTGCCATGAGGATAACCAAAAAAGGATCAGACCTATCTGCAACTGCTCAAACCATTGAACCTGCTCGCTCACAACCCCTGCCCACAACACCAAGCTAAGTATCGTCGGTCAATACACTAGTGGCCCTACCTATAGATAGTAAGCTGTTTCTGAACTATCATCATTTGTATTGTCGCGCACGTCATGTACTATACTACACCGCGATCTATTGCACATAGCTAAAACCCCGATTTACAACGCTTCTGCTTCAACAGCCTGAACCGAACCTTAGCCACGAAACCTTTCCATAAAAAACCTGCCGCTGAACACCCTGGCCTGCAACCCTACGACCGAATATCTCTCAAGACCCGAGTCCCAAACCTGCGAAAAAATGAATTAGTAACCCGGCCGAATGGTAGTTGATCCGATACAACTATATAGAATGGTTCGATCGAAGCCAGGCCAATATGCTACGTACACTACTGACGGATGCTTTGGCTACACTCTTATACTACCAGTGGTAGTGGCGTACTTTATTTCCACTGGTCCTTCTTCCATCTTCTTCCTACATAACGTCTATACTGCCTAGAGGAAATGTCGGTAGTTCGGATCTTGCTACGCCATGCAATTCTTCATAAGCAGGATCCCGAATATCATCAACACAATCACGGGGTATGTGTCTCCTTCTAGGGGGGCTTAAATATTCTAGGTTGAACACTATAGAATATGTGCTATAGCTACCATCATACCTGCAGAAGTAGCTCTGTTAGTGCCGTGGCCTCTCTCGCCCATCAGAGAAGCAAGCCAGCTGATTACCTCGGGAGGACCATTCTCATTTCACTACTATGTGTGGCCATGCAAGCCAGCTGGGTCATTGAGCAGCCTGGATCATCCTTAATCTGGCGACATCCTCGCTTCCAGTGGCTTTGCAAAACCCACCAGGCCCAAACGGTTCAAATAAAGGTATATGCTGTATAGCCAGATAATATATATCTGTACGGTAAAATTGCAAATCCTCGAAAAGAGTCATGCTATATCGAGTAAATTATGTTTTCAAACACAATATTTAACCTAACTCCTGCCCCGGTTCCTGTTCGACCCCACAGGTGTACGTCTGCAGATTCTGGATGATGCACTACGGACACCAGTGTCCAAAGAGAACCGTCCTATGGTCCTGCAACCGCAAAATTTTGAAGTTCAACAAGGGCAAGCTGACTTTTGCTTTCAAGAATAAACCGCGGAAGCTTCGTGGTGATGTTCGTACAGTGGTTCGTAAGCGTGGTGCAGATGGCAAAGGCTTGGTCATCCCACCAGAATGGAGGCCCTGTTTCCCGAGACATCTTTTTGCATAGCAGGCTGTTGCCACATGCACAGCAAACATGTCGTATGTCAACATGTATATTGTGTGCATATAAGTGATGCATCCTATGGAAGCATGAGAAGGCTCCCTGTCTATGCTGGCAGATGTGTAGACATTGGGGTGTGTTGACTGTGGGAGTGCAATCCCCAGCTGGGCCTTTTCAGAGCCTGAGGATATCTTCTAAATGGGCTTTTCAAGGCAAAACGCAGGTCTTGTACACCAATAGCCGGGATTCTGGGTCTGTGGAGACTTCATCTGCATAGTCTGTTGAATCACCTGTTCATCTTAATTCGTAATCTATATAAACGGCATCAACTGCTGCTTCCGTGGGTACTCTTGCAGCATAGCAAAGAATTGTTGGATAGTGCCGCTACAGGTTTTTTTTGCGAGTCCTTTAGATCCACGCAAGCCTACCTATCCAGGTCCCATGAAGCCTTGTCTCGCCAGCTAGTCTACATGCAGCAGATCCAAGTTCTCAATAGCCGCACAAAACCAACGCTCTAGATTGTTATCTATATAAGCAGAAATAGTTTAGTACGTTGCGAAAACGCAACCCCGAGAGGTGGTTAAGCAATTACATTAAGGGTATATTTAGTAGGTCGGCTCCCGAAACCCTACAAACCTGCGGCCACTGTAGAAATCTGGACTATTCCATGCAGGTGTAGACGTCCTGTTCACCCACAGCCCTATAGTAAACCTTGACCAGTTGGCTCGATCCTCGCATGTCCTTGATCCATTCAGATCCAGCCTGAAAACCTTAGCAAGCGAACCTCCATAGGACCCGCGGGCCAATCAATCCGGCTTTTGTTTATGTAGCCGTGTTCAGAACTATAGGGGGCTAGAGCTTCTGTCGGGGACGGCGTGCCACAGCGAACCACCTGCTCAGCGACCGACCTAAGTGGTCACTTAATTCGGTGTGCTGCCTAATTTAAGGACAGCTGCAGGCCTGTGTGAGATGCGCAGGTGTACGCCACGCAGTAGCAGCAGCAGCAACCACGAACGGACGTGGTCCTAAACAAGTTCCATCGGGGTGACGCTGTTTGTGAGGGGATTTTGCTATGCTATTCAGGGCGGAGACCGCACTTAAATTAGTTGGGCTCTATATTAATAGGTCGATCGCTATCAAATGTTGCCAGAGTGTGCAGGGATACGCATATTAGATCGAGTATAGATCGATCGAATTGGAGGGTTCCATGGGCCTCTTTAATATACTGTTGACAGGCTCTGCGGACTTTAGCTTTATCGAGGTCTTTGGGCTTTGGTTTTGGAGGGCTGCATGCAGGCTCCCTATATAGCAGCTTCGTACGTACGTGCCATGGGTGTCACGTATAGGTCGAGACGTGCCTGGTGTTTTCATTACACGTGCGTATATAGCGGCTGTAAGCTTCAGGTTTGGAGGGTTGAGGGGTTCAGGTTCGGAGGGTTGCGGGCTTTCAGGTTTCGAGTGGGCTCTGGGCTGCGGGGCTGTTTTGGCAGGCTGTCATGATCGAGCTCATATACATGCATGCATGCATGCTAGCTTCTATATAATTTTCGGAGAGCTCTGGGCTTCAGGGCTGTGGGCCTCGATGGCTCGATTTTGGGCTGGCCCGGAGACCTGTGGCCTTCGACATTTCCTATGTAGGGAATATATTAAGCTAGCTAGAATTTAATTTGAGCGCCCGGCCGATCTTAAGAAACCAGCCAACCTTGAAACACGCAGCCCACAACCGTGAAAGCCCGCAGCCAACAGCCACAACCCTAAAGCCCGCAGCAGCCATGAAAACCCGCAGCACTCCCAAAACTAAAGCCCGCAACCCCCAAAGCCCGCAACCCTCTAAGCCCGCAACCCTCTAAGCCCGCAAGCCTGAAAGCCCGCAGCCTTGAAAACCCGCAACCCTGAAGCCCGCAACCCTGAAAGCACGCAACCCTTTAAGCCCGCAACCCTGAAAGCCCGCAACCCTGAAAGCCCGCAGCCTCGAAAACCCGCAACCCTGAAAGCCTGCAGCCCGCAGCCCTCAAAGCCCGCAACCCTGAAAGCCCGCAGCCCTCAAAGCCCGCAACCCTGAAAGCCCGCAACCCTGAAAGCCCGCAACCCTGAAAGCCCGCAAACCCGAAAGCCCGCAACCCTGAAAACACGCAACCCCGAAAGCCCGCAAGCCTGAAAGCCCGCAACCCTGAAAGCCCCGCAACCCTGAAAGCCCGCAACCCTCGATTAAAGCTAAAGCCGGCCCACAGCCCTGAAGCCTGCAGCCACCGAAATCTGAAGTCCACTAGCATCCAAATCTGAAGCCCATTCCTGCAAAGTCCATGATGTGCTAAATGATGCAGTACTTCCAATGCCCACTAGCCTCCAACCCTGAAGCCCGCAGACACTTTACACAGCCTTCCAATTGTGTATGGTGTACTCGATGTTGTCTTTCACACCAAAGGAAGCCTGAAATGCAGACGTGGGCACGCCACAGGCAACTTCAGGCTCAGAAAGTGCGGGCTTTGATGGGTTTCACGCGGAAATGCCAAAAACGCGCAACAACGCAAAAACCAAACAACCACAATTTGGCACGCAAGGAGCACGTAAAGGCAAGCCACAGGCACTCTTTCACACGCAAGGCCTGTTTCTACTTTTGGGCCCTTTTTGCGCTCATTATGGGCGAAAAAAACACGCAGCAGCGTAGATTCTATAGATCCTAGAGGTGCCATGGCCTTGAACAGGGAGACCCACTCTGCCAATACGCTGGCCTCCGGTCTATCCTTCCTACTCCGAAGTGTTTCCGACGGTGGCTTGGAACATCTCCAGGCCCTGGCCAAGGAGTCTAGACCATTGTGTCCAGTGCATATAATGCATGCATGAGTTTTTCTTATATTAATATATAGTCCTCGATCATGCACACTACAGAAGAATGTTCTGTTGGGATTATAGTGGTGGGGCTTGGTTTTCGGGTCAGGTCGTGCATGCTTTCGAGTGGTTTAGCCACACCTAAATCATGCGATCTAGTAGATGCTATATATGCATGCATACACGCATACACATGCATGTGTGCATCATATACTGATGAGATCGAACTTGTGCTGTTCCTCGGCCTTTCAAAGCCGGTATCCATGCACTGCCCCACCAACCCCTATACTTGTAGCTGAAACCCAGAAAAACCAAAGCCCTGGAAGACTCCTCACGTGCACATGTACAAAAGTCGCACTGCATGGTTCCAATATAGTCGTACGACAGCACTGCATGTGTGCATGTGTAGCTGCTCCTAGATGCATATATAAAGACCATGCAGCTGTTGCTGTATAGTTGCATACTATATATAATCTATATTGCATGCATATATACATGCATGCGCCATAGGACTGTCGGGAATGGTTATATATAGTTGACATTTTTAACATGTCAAGTGTGGCACCAGACCGCCCAAAACACCGAAGGCGGGTATGAGGTGGGCAGGTTAGTAACATGCATGCACATATAGACACGTGATCATGTAGATCATGTATATGCATGATAAAGGTTCACGCAGCATGTCCTGTGTGGCCTAGCAAGCAATGTTGCGTGTGTAACACGTATACCATATACATGCATGCATGTCATGCGTGTGTGTACCAAGAAGTCCAGGGTGCTCTCGCCATCGCCGAAGCGGAGGTCAAAACGGAGAAGGCAACGGATTCGCAGCTGCAGTCCATGGGCCTTGTCAAGGCTCCGATTGTCGGTGTGAAAATTCAAACACAAGCTAGGGTTCCTTTGCTGTTGCTTTTTGGTGTATGTAGCATGCAGTGTAAGTATAACTTATAACAATGTAAATATGCACCTGCATGCATGTCTGTTGGTGCTGGCCAACTAGATGGTACTATTCTGGGTTCCTATGTTACTGCATGGATAATGTGTGACTGTATGAGTCCCGCAGACTATGAAAGAAACCCAGATTGGTGTGTGGAGGTATAGGCATCCATAACCTGGATCGATGAACTCAATCCTGTAAGCTGCTCTCTCGCTCAGACAAGGTGAAAAAGGAACCAGGAGCTACAACACCGACCTCTCCTCCTCCTTCATCGAACCCGGCTGCTACAAGATCGACCCCCAGTACAACAGGGAACCCTGGTTCTGCAACGCCGGCCCCAGATCTTCAGAAGGACCGACCCCTAAAAAGATCCCACATAGCATATTTTGAACCGGATCCCTTCATAAATCCAAATCCAGGAGCTGATGTACAAGCTGGAGCTACTCCGGGCAACTGTGCATGCCCAGCAGGATCAGATTGTCAAGTTACGCTCCCGTCAGCAGTCCCAGGACCGACAGTAGTGTGGGTCGAATTAATACATTGACCAGCATGCAAGCTGTTTCTGGCTTTGTCGTGTGACGGGAAACAAACACAGTCTATCATTCTGTGATCCGATTGCATGGATTCTTTAAAAACCAAGCTGCAGGAAGGTGAAGCGCCACCGCCGGCGCAGCAGTCGCCACCGCCCGCGCAGCAGTCGCCACCGCCCGCACAGCAGTCGCCACCGCCTGCTCCGACACAGCAAGCAGTACCGAGAGAGCCAACTGCGGAGGTGCTAAAGAGCCCTAGCGCCCGAGGATCCAAGCGACCCCACCCCAGCACGCCAGTGAAGCCCTCCAAGCCCACACGAGGGGGAAAGGAAGTCAGCGAGCTGGAGGAAGAGGAAGCCGATGACGAGGTGGAGATACCCAAGGTAATGAACTTCTCTGACATGACAAAGTTGGAGAAAGAGAAAGTTCGGCGATGTTGCACGCCGAAGAAGGGGAGTGGCAACTTGGAGGTGCCGGAAAACATCTTCGAGATGTGGAAGGATGCGGGAAAGGGGCGGGACAATTTGTTCCGCATGTGGGCAAAAGCTGGTGGGGTGAAGGCAGGAAGGGGCCCAAACACTTAAGGAGAGATCGAAATCTTACATGCTGAAAACATATCATGCTTGCGTTCCCGAGGCCGTCTTTATGGAATCCGTTACCATCCTCACTCGAACATCGAGGTCAAAGAAGCTCGAAGTGAAGGGTGGGTTCTACAGCAAGGAAGACATGAAAAACCGCTTTCCAGCTCTGGTCTATGCCGCCAACGCAGAAGGCCCTGCTAGGATGTTCCTAAGCCTGGAGCTACATCGGCCGGAGCCCTATGTAACTTGATCATCCTAGCTACTTTTTATACCATCAGGGTCAGCGGTCATGTTAGTGTTTCTACGGAGAGTATCCATTGTCTAGTCTGCATGGTAGATTAGCTTATTGGGGCTGTGCTGCTAGCTGCTAGCTATCTTGCTACTTTCCTTATTCCTGGGGCAACCTTGGACCCTAACGCCCGCTATCCCTCTCCTGGCGCCTGCATGATCCAGCACAGAAACTAAGGACCTGTGAATACGATGAGGAGACCCTGGAATACTGGGTGAACATCAGGACGAGTGGCACCATGACCGAGGAGGACATGGAAATGCTTGAAAGGCAGCAGAGCTACACCGGCGAGGGAGGGACCGACTTGAACTTCAAGCCGGGGGTTCATCTTGATGGGCTCAGCTTTGAAGATGATGACCCAATGGTCCATTCCGGGGATCATGCCAAAGAAGGGGATCAGCACAAGAGTGCCCCCGAGACTGCATGTTCATAGCACTGCTAGGATGCTAAACTGGCTTGCTGAAACCTATACCTGCATGCTTAGAGCTATAGATGTTCTTCCTGATCTTCATCTAAGGCTGCTTCCCAAATGAAAGAGTACATGAAGCACGTGCTCAAAGCCAAGAGCTCCCTGGAGACCTGTGTGGACAAGATTCGTACCGCAGTGAGTGGGGATGGTAAGAACAAAGAGTGGCTAGCCTGATCCCTTATCATGTCCAATTGAATGTCTAGAAGCGTGAGTGATGTGCTTTATGTTGTTGCCCTCGAGAATGCCAGACCTCAACGAGGACTTCGAAAAAACTTGACAAGATGGACCAGATGGTCAGAGAGTTCGAAGGCCTGTACGAAGAGATGTCGGAGGCCCATGCAGAAGGTCGCACAGCGGGCTACAGTGACAAGCAACCGGATTGCATGTAATGACAGTTCTGCGGGTATTACCATCTAGAGTCGTATTCCTCTTGCACCTGCTGCATGTCTAGAGCATCGATACAGTCTACCGGGTAATGCAAAAGATCCCAAATCCCTGAACAGAATTACTTAAGCTTGGACCTGCCTGAGGCTGCAAACCGAGTGCCAGGGGTTCTTTGCCAAGGCTCAGAAGCTGAAGCTTGTCAGAAGCCGAGCCGTCCTGACTGCTATCATTCCCATGCATGTATTTGAAACATGACATGCAGCCGATGTGTTGCTTTTGGCGGATGCAATCTTATCTCCGAGAGCTTCAACTAGGGACAGTCCGATGAATGCAGAACTATAAGCACACACTCCCCAGGATGGCGAAAGCGACCGCCCTGGAAGCTGCCAACAAGCCGACGTCTCAATGGACACTCCTTGAGGAGTTGCCTTCAACTATGGCTTATAGATATAAGGCTTAAGGTGTCCACCAAAGGCTCGGGTTATGAGGGTTTTCGTTCGAGCTTGACCTAAAGGATCTGTACTTGGATCTGCACGCAAATATGGGGCTGTATAGGTCTTGCCATGAGTCGTGGGTTCAGATACATAGAATTGATTGGGGCTTATAAAAAATTCAGAGGAAGCTTGCATCTCTGCTATAGGAGTCTCTGTTGGTCGGCAGGATTGCACCCTTGTCGGGAACTCTAGTGAATCTAGCATATGTCTGCTTCTGTTTCGCGCAGAGAGAGAGAGAGAGAGCGAGAGAGAGAGAGGGGGAGAGAGCGAGAGTGAAAGGGAAAGAGAGACAGAGAAAGAGAAGCGCGGAGTGAGGGAGCTTCTGTCTCTCTTTTGCTCTCTCTCTCTCTCTCTCTCCTCTATATACATATATAGCCTCTATATAGACTCTGCTATATAAATATATCTCCCAGGGTCTCTCTCCCTCTACATATATATATATATATATATATATGCATCTCTATCTATCTCTCTGTTTTTTTTTCTCTCTCTGTCTCTCTGTCTCTCTCTCTCTCTCTTTCTCTCTCTCTCTCTCTCTCTCTCTCTNCTCTGTCTCTCTCTCTCTCTCTTTCTCTCTCTCTCTCTCTCTCTCTCTTTCTCTCTCTCTCTCTCTCTCTCTCTCTCTTGCTATCCAGAGGACAGTGCTAAAAGACATATGATGTTGCTTGACTTATATGCTACACTTTCTAGCTTCGTCCTGTATATACAACTCGATCGACGATCGAAAGTTTCTTCACTTCAGTTTAATGTCCTTATACAAGTCTACCGGATAGAGCACTTGGTGTTGAGCTTGTTGGGGTCTGGTGGTGAATCGGGCAGATTTTTTTACATGGATGTGTTTGCCCAAATCTAAATTAATCTGCATAGTCAATGACTTGAAAGATTCGGCCAAGTTGGAGAAGCTTCATTCCTTGCAAGGCTGTATTATGCATTCGCTCCAAGATCTTTTGGCTGCAAGAAATCTGACTGAGATCTGTAAGCCCGCCGTAGCATGCCATAGGTTTGTTGCGGCGACATCATCCCAGTAAGACCTGCTGCAATTAGCTCCGTGCTAGAACTTTCTATTAGGTCTCCGGGTGTGCAAGGCCAGGTCGGGATTCCATATTCTATTAGGCCGAGATTTTTTACACAATGAGACCCAGCTAGTTTTCCGTACAACCATTTAGAACAATCGGCTTCCAGAAACCATACACTAACTCTAACCTTCAATTCAGCTTGAAAAAAGAACAGACACTTCGAATTAAGCTATTCGTGCTCAGTCTTCTCAGGTCACTGCTCACCAGGGCACGCAAGGCCGCGAAGAAGGAAGCAGCTGGAGAGTGAGCTCCAATCTCGGCGGCCAGAGTGTACGCTGTGCATTCGTTTTGATTTTGGAGCTTCGATGCTACAGTTGCAGAGAAGCTTTGGGCTGTGTACCAGGGATGCCACGGACACATCATTCCTATATGAATTTATATTCATATGGGCAATAGATCGTCATCGTCATCCATCGAGATTACCTGTCTGGGCTTTGTAAACGGGCTATATAGTGGCTATAGTTATAGGGTTTTGTCTACAAAGGTTCGATGTGCTACCAGCTGGCATGTGTTTGCATCTGTGGATGCCAGCGCCACACAGGATGCATAGCAGAAGCTGTTTCACGTACAGGGGTGCAAATGGTGCAAATTCGGCTTGCGTTCAAGCTTTCGGCTGCCAGTGTGTTGGAGAGTCAAGTCGATCACCATTGTTGGCCGGGATGCGAGGGCTGCTAGGGCCTATGTTATGCATGAAAGTTCTTGCTACCTGCAAAGTCCTGGCTGCTGAAGCTATCTAGACGCAGATGCCTTCATGCAAAGGTCCTTTGTGCTCTGGGCCTCTTCGTATGATCGAAACCTAGAGGGCACACGTTGGAGGTCACTCCGAGAGCGATGCAGCTTGGAAGTCTGAAATGTTGTTGATTGCCGGGGGGTGCTCGAATTCCAAAAAACAAACTATGCAGTTGATTGAAGACCCATAATTCTACTGTAGTCACACACAAAGCAAACCCAAGCTTCCAAAATCACCCCTGCCTACACACATATACCCGGCCAGAATTCCAAGGGCTTCAAAGGCTCTGATGTGCAGTTGATACCACGCGACAATTCCCCAAAGCCAAAAACCCAAAACCAAATACATCCAGATTCGTTGGTCTCCTTTGAAAGGATGAAACATTCTACCTGAGAAATGGCAAACCCAACTTGACCTATACCTTCTATATGTACAACTCCGCCGGATGTAGTTCCCTGATTACTGTCTTCGTTCCGAAAATGCTTGTAGACTGCCCAATGCTGTGCTAGCATGCTCCCATGTAATTGCAACTGTTTGTCAGGCGCCTACGACACTCCCAATGTCAGCGAGCAGGTCTTCTTGATGGCTGTGAAATATGGCAAAGGTGCTGGGGGCCCAGCTGCACAGGACCATCCCGTGAACTTGATGTGCATGTCTAACCTGATGTGCTGGCAGCTGTGCACAGGTTCGTGCACATTCAAATTAAGTTTCTATTCAGATGTCTCGAAAACGTTTACTCATGCAGCTGTATGCAGCACAAATGTATAGGTCCGTAACCGTCCATGCCTGCTGATGATGACCGCTCAAAGACTGGACATTTTCCCATGGAGTGATTCGGAAGACGATTCAATGGAACGCTGCCACTCAGACACAGACATGGCTAGCCCCACTTCTGCGGCTTCTGCAAGCACTCGGGCCACTGAGTCCCCTGCTGTCGCGAATGTCGGAGCTGCAGAAGCGGACCTGGATCAGCGAGTGATTTCCGAGACCGCAGTTGCTTCGAAGATTTTATGGCATTGTGTCACAGTGATCAATGCAGTGCGGGAGGAGCTTGGGGGCAAGCAACTCTGTGTATTCAAGATTGGCCTAACATCCGATGCACTGCAGCGCAGGAGAAGCTATTTGCAACAGAATTTCAAGTGCTTCGTTGTGCTACACAAGGTATGCCAGCCAGAGCTGCTCGGGATGATGGAGATGCTTGAAGCTGCACTGATTGCGGAATTTTATGACAATGAACGTTGCTGCCGGAACCGACAACTGGGTGGCGAGAGTATGCGCAGGAAAGACTTTGTGCCTAGGTTCCCGCCTCCGTACTACGCATACTGTGTGGCCACATGTGCTGCCCAGCGCGAGCCCATCCTAGGTTGATATCCGCTTTACAAATTAATGCAAAGCTCAGTGATAACAGATTTTACTTGTTGCATGTGTGACTTCACACAGCCAAGCTGGGTCATCCCGATCGTGCTGATGCTGCGCACGAACAAAACTAGAGCCCGAGCGTGTGACAATCCTGCTGCTGAGTCATGCTGTTCAACCGATGTACTCTTACATGCAATTGCATGTGTGAGTCTGCCAATCCATGTTTGTCGATCTATGTGCATATGTAATTAGCATGCAGAGTTTTCTCGGCCAAGGTCCCGGCGAAAGATCTGGTCATCGATGCGCAGGCAGCCGTGAAGCGAGATCCTTGCCCGGTGCTGCACAGGATCGTAAAGGTGCCACCCTCTAACGCCGATGCTCCCTTGTTTGATCTGCTGCAAAAGCAAAGTGGTTTGGGTTTCCCGATCGACTTTAGCTGGACACAGGCTGGCAACGTGCACAGGTATCCCTTTTTCAGCCCGAAGGATATGGTCCAAACTTTAGATAAAGAAGGGTTCTTTCATCGAGTCTTGGGGGTACCCGTGCACTTGGCAAGCGAAGCTCTTGATTCTTTTTGGACGAAGTTTCGAGCCCTTCACCCACGACACGAAGTTTTCCATAGACCTGGGCCTATTGACTTTCAGAAACTGATCCCTTATTACTTGCATGGGGATGGAGGCCGAGGGTTTAAAAAGGATCCGATCGAGATCTTCTCAATGTTTCCAGCCCTTGGCACTGGGTCCCGGAAAAGACGTGTGGACCTGAGTTCAAAGCGACCTCTGGAGTCTGAAATCGAGCTTGGCATCAATCTGCTAGGGCATTCGGGGGCCACAAGGTTCTTGTTTTCTGTTGTGAGCAGCTTGGTGGCTAAGCATGATGGCAAAGTCTTCGACGATCTCATGGACGTTTGGGGTCGAGAAATGCGGTCGCTGTTTGATCATGGCTTTCAAGCTGCAGGCAGCAAATGGCGCATTCTGGTGATTGGATTCACTGGGGATTCGCCTTTTGTTAAGAAGGTTGCGAAGTCGATCCGATCTTTTCATAATGTTCGGAAGGGTCCCAAATCCAAGAATGCACAGAAGGGATGCTGCTGGTTGTGCAATGCTGGCTTTGCCGACCCCGCGCAGGGCATTTCCTTTCCTTTTGAGCACCTGGGTTTCACAGAGCCCTTGTGGTTGAGAACCACCCACTTGGACAACCCGCTACCCTGGCTTGGTAATGGTGGTCCACTGATACAGCACATGTTATTGGACATGGACGAGACACCAGCAGCATTTTTCAGACCAGACTTCTTTCATGTTTGGCATGCTGGCGTTGGCCTCGACTTCACGGCCAGCGCCTTCATCTACAGCATGAAGGTTCTGTTTGGACGGGGTTCCGTCGCGAAGGACCTGAATGCCCTGAACGAAGCCTTGAAAAACTGGTTGCGAACCTCCAAAAGCAAACCCCACTGTGGGAGTCTGACAGAAGACTTGCTTGGATACACCGGAACGCGAGAGTATCCGGAGTCGCGCTGGTCGAAATGTATGGATACAGCTGTGTTCATGGAGTTCCTCACGTTTTTGTTGGAAAGGCCTGATGTCCAGTCCAAAGTTGAAGCTGATAGCATCCTCACTGAGATATTGCACTGTGCAAGGGCAATCAACCTGGCTATCACAACAATGTTACAGGCTCAATTTTTCATGACACCCTCTGACACCGAGATCGTGTTGGAGACAGGCCACGGATTCCTTACAGGCTACACGACTTTGGTATCCATGTGCTACAACCAATCGCTGTGCCTATTCAAGCTGAGGCCTAAGGTGCACTATCTCAACCGTGTTTTTTTGCGGGTCTACGAAGAATGGAAAGCCGCGGGATGTGCAATCAACCCCTCGGCGAGGCTCATGTCAGAAGATTTCGTGGGAGGACAGCACGCATTTCTCGAAGAGTCAGCACAAGGGCTGTGGCTGTAAAAACGATGCAGCGCTATGTATTCATGATGCAGACAGCATTGCGGAAGGAGACATGTGAGATGATCGATGTGAGTATGCTATGATCGAGTGGCTCTGCTGCACTTCGAAGCCAAAGCAATCCAAAGATTTCCTAGCTTAAATCTATTTCGAATTACCGGTATCGAGATCGATATGCTACGTGCTTCGATTTTCTAATTTAGACGCAACCCGAACCCCAGAACTCAGAAATCCTTCACCAATGCCTGCCCAGGTTCGCTCCTCCAAAGAGCGCGGAGTGCACGGTGTGCCGCAGTGCCGCATGAAAACAAGGGCAGCCGAAATCTCTCTTGGGCGAGTGTGCTTAGCTTCAGGGACCAATGCTTCATTGGGTCCTCATGCTCAAACTGAAGACTGCAGTATGCAATGGGCTTCTGTTATCATCATTCTTCTTGAACTTTTGCACCACAAGATGCAGTGATTCTTGAGAAATCACGATGGGTTGCAAATTTGGGAACATCCCACCCTGAAGCCCTGAAGCCCTGAAGGCCTTCAGGCCTGAAGCCCTGACCCCCCCAAATATCGTTGTTTGCCCAAACGCTCACTCTTGACTAAAAAGTGCGTGCGCCTGTTATTTTACAGAGGTTTGAGGCCCCAGGTTTATCGCGAAGGATGTGCTTGGGGACGGACGATGCGGGTACCGGTGCCTTGCAATGTATCTGGGAATGTCAGTGGGGCATGTCATGCGCATTGTCCTCGAGCTCATGGTGGCCTCCAAGAACTTTTCTTTGCAGCAAGTGCTGGGGCTTTGCATAGCCTGCGATCTGCAGAATGCATGCCCAAAGGACGCGTGGCTGTCGGACGTGCATCTGCGGCTCCTTGTGGAAGCTGCGCCAGCCTTGTTCCCGACTGGCGTCTTGGTTAACCAGCCTGAAAGCCAAGCGCTGAAAACTTGGGTGTGGTTCCAACCTGTCGAGCCGCTTGTGCTGTTGTCAGATTTCGAAGTGCTCGAATTGTTTATCGCCGGCGCAAGACCTTGCCTGCTTGGTCATGTCCGCAGCCCCGAGCAGCATTTCTTTTCCTTGGACGCTCCGCATTGGATCCACCGCACTGCGTGCGCGGCCGAAGACGCGCAGCTCGGTGCGAATTGCGACACAAGCTCCAAGGCTGGCGCAGCGACCAGTCCGATGCACGCAGCCGGAGGCAGAAATGTTGCTGTCTTTCCATGGTCACGGAATATTTTGGCTGGACGAGGCTGGCTTCGTGGAGGCGGCGGAGCTGCATGGCCCATGCCACAACGGCCGTCTTCGGCAGGTGCAGTGGACGATGCTGATGAAGAGCTCCAGCGTGAGGCGAGGATGCCGCGGAGCTCTGGATCTGCCGAGGGTTCTGCTGACGCAGACAAGCAGCGTCAGGTACGAGAAGGCTTGAGGCGATTCTTTAGCGTGTACCTGGAGGTTGAGTCATTCTTGAAGTCGTCCGGGATTGCTGGGTCGTTCTTGAGATCATGGCAGTCGCTGTGCGACTTGGAAGCGCCCACCGCCGCCGCGCGAGTCACGCACGCGCTGTTGAGACAGCGACGATGCCTGCCGTCAAGGCATGGGGGAGGATGGGATAAGCCGCTGAGCTGGCCGCTCGTGACTGGCCTGGCTGCGCTCAGCGTGCGCGATCTGTCACGCCCGCTCTGCTTGTACGACATCTCCAGTGGCATATGCCTTGCGTACAGCCAGGGAAGGTGGAATCGATGGGATCAGTGTCCACAATGCGTGTCCGACATCATCTTTTGGAACCCTTGGACGGGCAGGCATTTCCACTGCAGCTTAGCTTTGCAGCCAGGTAGCCCGGATGATGGCTTGGAAATACTGTTGTGCTTTCCGCGACTTGCCTATGGCAGCCCATGTGAGGCGTTCTTCGAGTGCCTCGACATAACGCGGTTGGATGCAAATGCAATGCTGCGATCTTCCGGATGTGTAGAAGGTGGCTGCATTGCCCCATCCCTGCGGCCTGGTTGCACGCCTGATTCGAGTGGCATGCTGCAAGTTTGCTGCTGCGTGGGTCTAGTGCCAGCGGCCGGCCTGGTATTCTTGTGCTCGAGCGGGCATTTCATGCGCGTGAGCACGCAGGCGACTCTGCAGTGCATTGGTGCAGCAGATGCGAAAGACTTCATGCTGGCCGGAGCTTACCTTATCTACGTGCAGCTGGCAGAAGAGTGGATGTGCCGAGCAGTCATCAGACCGCCGGGCGAGACAGCATGGATTGGTCGGTTCCTTTGCAACGCCGGCTTCGTGCGACATGGCCGCGCGCCGGCAGCGCTCCCGCTGCTGCCTGCTCAGGCAGCCGCCAAGATTCTGTCGGGAGCATGCTGTCGCAGATGCCCACTGGTGCCAACTCATCGCCGCATCGTTGGTGGCGGCACGTCGCAGGAGGACCAGCAGCCGAGGCCGCAGGTGGGTGCGCGTGTGCTTGTGCTGAAGAAGCGTTGGCTCCAGCTCATGCTCTCGGGCGAAAAGACTGTGGAGATACGTGCGCAAAGTGCTCGGCAAGGGCACACTTGGCTGGCAACTGGGGCCACGATCTACGCGGGGGCACGCATCTGCTGCGCGAAGCGCATCTCGCTCGCAGAGTTTCAGCAAATGTCCGAAGAGCATCGGCTCCCATGTCAATCCTTGCCGTACAAGAAGACGTATGCGCTTTCCCTCGACACAGTACGCGAGCTACCAGCACCAGTGGGGTTTCACAAGAAGTGGGGAGCGATCGGCTGGTCCAAGGTTCGATACAGCAGAGCTGAGCTTCCGCCGGCGTGCAAGAAAGCATCAAAAGCCTTAAAACCACGACGAGCCGGGCGCAGAAGCTCGGCTCGCGCTGCCGCCGGGGGTAGTGCCAAGCAGGCAGCAACAGGCCATGCGCGTAGAGGCTTGACGAATGTGGGCAACAGCTGCTACATTATAACTCCGTGCTGCAAGCCGTGTTCCACGTCCCTGCTGCTGTGGCTGTGTTTGAGGGCCATGTCGGTGCAGGGTGTGCAGTCGGGTGCGCGCGTTGCCTGCTGCGCAGGACCAACGCCGCGAGACTAGAGGGCCGTGCAGACAAGGACATCATGCTGGAGTGGCGGACGTCTACCGCCGTATGCCAAAGCCAAGACCATGAGCAAGAATCGGCGCTCGAATTCGCGCAGAACCTGCTGCAAGGCCTCGATGAGGCGCGGCTAGGGTTGAGCGTCGAACACGGGGCGCAGGGTGTTTGCGCTTAAACTTAGGGGATTTAGAGGCAGGACGGCCACTCATATAGAGGCGAAGTAGAAGTCGAGTTGCATATGGCGTAGTCGTGAACTTAGAGTCACCACTGTGTCACTGTGTGTAGACTTATATTGAGTGTCAGGACGGCGCAGCGCCCTTCGCTGCGGAAGTGCGGACGAGCAAGCAGCACGCGTGTCAGGTGGCCACGTGCGAGGCATGGCACGTGCCAAGCGAGAAGAACACGCAGGACAAGTGGCACATTCTCCTTCTGCCGAATCCGAGCGCAGAGGCGAAGACAGTCCAGGAACTTGCTTCAGACACATGGCAACAGCATCAAGAGGGGCGCATCAGGTGTGACTCATGCAACACTCACCACGACGTGTTTGAGGAGACAAAGATTGTCGCCGCCAGCGAGGCTGTGATTTTCGGTTTCCCTCGTGGCGCTGCCGTCAGGGCGGGGCGACAGATCCGCAACCATCACCCAGTGGTGTGCGAAGAATCCATTGTTGTCGCGGACAAGACGTTTTACCTCAGGGCCTTGGTGGAGCACCTGGCGGCAAGCAGGAGCAGCAGCGACTCCGGGCACTACGTCTCCTGGCTCCGGCAGGCCGGCAGCTGGCTGAGGTGCGACGACGCTCTGGTAGACTCACGTGCACACCTGGCAGAGACGGTCGCCACCAACGTTGTGATGGCCTTCTATAGCACACAGATGGTGGAGGAGGACATACCTGTACATGGGTTTGTAGTTCCTTTTTCTGGTTTACCAATTTTGGTGTGTTGTTTCTGGTTTCATGTCTGTTTTGGTTTCCGGGAAAATCGGAAAACTAGTTTTTTCCAACAGTATGTTTGCCGGTCTTACGTTTGGGTAAAACAGGTGGTTTACAGGGATATTGTATGGCAAACGAAGCATCTCACCATTCTTTATGTCTGTGCATAGGAAGATATACNTACAGGGATATTGTATGGCAAACGAAGCATCTCACCATTCTTTATGTCTGTGCATAGGAAGATATACATCTGGATGCAGGAGGCCTATACATATACACCCACATGTCTATTAAAACTATCTCTATAAATATATATATATATATATATACATATGAAGTTATACATCTTATATGGCATATTTCTGAAAGGGTTAATCGAAATACAGTTTCCAAACATGAGTTCATATACATCGGCATTGAATACTGCATGAATAAGAAAGGAGGTAGCTAGCTTGATAAATGCNTCTTATATGGCATATTTCTGAAAGGGTTAATCGAAATACAGTTTCCAAACATGAGTTCATATACATCGGCATTGAATACTGCATGAATAAGAAAGGAGGTAGCTAGCTTGATAAATGCTCACGGATGGATAGTGGATGGAGGAACGACATGTGCATGTAATGCTCTATATATGTACACACATTTACAGATACATATACACATATACATATACATACACAGACTATACATGTGAGTTTTGTCGAGATGGGCAGGCAATGCAAGTCCACATTGCTGAACTGCAGCAACGTACCGTACCGTCTAGACGTCGAACGTACCCTGATGCTTTTGATGTCACCTGTGTAGGGGTCAAGGTGTAGCACTTCACAGTTGTACGATCGAACAATGGGAAGCAGGGCAGTTCTGATTTCACAGTCTATGCTCGACCTGGTTATTTCAGATGACATGTCCTTTGATGGCTGAGCGCCCTGGCCTCGTTTTGGACGCCGGGGCCCCAACGGCTGTGCATCCTTCTATAGCAGTGTNATTTCACAGTCTATGCTCGACCTGGTTATTTCAGATGACATGTCCTTTGATGGCTGAGCGCCCTGGCCTCGTTTTGGACGCCGGGGCCCCAACGGCTGTGCATCCTTCTATAGCAGTGTGGTGCAGACAGACCTGTTCGAGTTTGCAGTAGATGATGTTGTGTCTCACTTCTTGGCGCTGGCAGCCTTTGGCTTAACTTTGTGTTTTCTCCTGGAGTTTTGGAGTTGTGTGTTGTGGTGCCATGGCGAACTCCTCGATTGCTCCGGGGCCCCTCCGTGAAACGGATGAACCTGCTGCCACACAGCTGCTGTATGAGCTGAATCAGGGTATGGTTCAGGTGGCTCGGATGACAATTTCTGTGTNGGGGCCCCTCCGTGAAACGGATGAACCTGCTGCCACACAGCTGCTGTATGAGCTGAATCAGGGTATGGTTCAGGTGGCTCGGATGACAATTTCTGTGTGATGAAAGAGTCTGTGACTGAATGCATATGCTAATCAGGAATGGCTTGACAGCCCTGAGCTGCAATCACGTGCCATGAATGATAAAGCGCTCATTGATTGGCCGGCAGATGAGAAAGGGCAGAAGCGGATTCCGACTGCCCNGAGCTGCAATCACGTGCCATGAATGATAAAGCGCTCATTGATTGGCCGGCAGATGAGAAAGGGCAGAAGCGGATTCCGACTGCCCTGGGCATCAAGCTGAATGTGGTGCTTCAGCTATAAGAAATATGATGAAGGGTTTTGACACAGCTTCCGCTTCCATTTGTGTGATGCTGTGGTTACCCTTGCTTAGCAAAGGCGGCTCTTGATCCTGTAGTTGGGCGAAGCTTGCAGCATTATGCCATCATGTATGTCGGCATCCTGGAGAATGCTCTTGCATCATTCCGGGTCCAGGTGAAGGTGAGGTTGGCTTTTGTGTTCATTCAAGNTCCTGTAGTTGGGCGAAGCTTGCAGCATTATGCCATCATGTATGTCGGCATCCTGGAGAATGCTCTTGCATCATTCCGGGTCCAGGTGAAGGTGAGGTTGGCTTTTGTGTTCATTCAAGGGTACCCTTGCTGATTATCGTTTGTGCCATGCAGATGAAGCATCTGAATGTGGAGAAGGATCAGGTGTGGTGGTTTCTGTGCATTTGGAGTCAATGTCGNGGTACCCTTGCTGATTATCGTTTGTGCCATGCAGATGAAGCATCTGAATGTGGAGAAGGATCAGGTGTGGTGGTTTCTGTGCATTTGGAGTCAATGTCGCGGTATGCTTGCTTCTATATCTTATGGTTTGTGCATCTGTCCAGTTCTGCAGGTCCGCATCGATGCATCCAAGCTGAACCCCGATGCGCATGCCATCAAGTCCATGATTTTATGCCATCGCCGATGCTTGTCAAACATGTCGCTGTGTACGAGTCCACTTATATGTGGATTGGACATGACATGTACTAAACTTGCATGACAGGCATATCTATATATATATATATATGTATACCCATATACATGTACAATTGAACACATACATCTATATGTACATATATATGCATATACTATGTATATCATATATATATATATATATGTGTATATATATATATATATATTTATATTTATATTTATATTTATATAACTTTAAAACACACATAGCATCATATAGGGACATGCTTATAGAAAAAGACGGACAGAAAAACCCATGCTTATATCTGCAAGAAGTTAATAGTTGCATAGAATTACATAGAGAAATTGTNTTTTATGCCATCGCCGATGCTTGTCAAACATGTCGCTGTGTACGAGTCCACTTATATGTGGATTGGACATGACATGTACTAAACTTGCATGACAGGCATATCTATATATATATATATATCTATATGTATACCCATATACATGTACAATTGAACACATACATCTATATGTACATATACATGCATATGTATGTGTATATACAACATTGTAAATATATATATATTTACAATTATATGCATATACTATGTATATCATATATATATATGTGTGTATATATTTATATTTATATTTATACAACTTTAAATCACACATAGCATCATATAGGGACATGCTTATAGAAAAAGACGGACAGAAAAACCCATGCTTATATCTGCAAGAAGTTAATAGTTGCATAGAGTTACATAGAGAAATTGTTAATGTGTTTCTGAATATAGCTATATTTGTGTTTACGTGTTCTCACATACATATGTACAAGGATATTCGTGTGGCGAGTGTGTGCTATAGGACACCAATGTGNCTGAATATAGCTATATTTGTGTTTACGTGTTCTCACATACATATGTACAAGGATATTCGTGTGGCGAGTGTGTGCTATAGGACACCAATGTGTCTGAGCATGTACAGGACAACATATGAATGTTGTTAGCCCCTTTATTTCTGGAAATATGCCTTTCCATAGCCATGCTCTGTATATACCTATATATTTCATGTGTGCATTTAGAATAAGGCGAAAATAGCTTCTGTATGCATGTTGCATATACATACGAACATACAAGNTTTCCATAGCCATGCTCTGTATATACCTATATATTTCATGTGTGCATTTAGAATAAGGCGAAAATAGCTTCTGTATGCATGTTGCATATACATACGAACATACAAGTAAACATGTCTTGTGAGAGAGAGAGAGAGAAGAGAGAGGGGGACAGAGAGAGAGAGAGTGAGAGATGCACATGTGCATATATACATGGGCACAGCTGTTATGGCTAGAATCGGCTAGAACATGAGACTTGGGTATTATAAGGATTGGCAGATCGCTCGGAAAACCAGCNTGCGCCGGTGAGTGTGGGCTCGTCTCCCAGTGAGGATTTGCAGGCTGGCTCGGAGGAGCGCGGTATGGTGCCATCTACGAGTCATGTGATCTTGCTTGGCAGTTTGTTATGTTGTGTTCTACCAAGACATGTCTAGGGAGCCTACATAGAAACCAGATAAACAGACCCATCTATAATATGGAAAACATGTTCTACTAGGAAAGGCCTGTTTGAGATGAATTTGGATAGATATTCTGAACGATGATTGCAAATATCAAGGGGGACCATAGGCATGGAATAATAGACATCAAACAGCTCTACTTTTCTATGTTCTGCCATTCCAAACAAAGTGATACATGTATGCTTACATATACAGTGTTTATAGCTCAATTATTTTCAAGTACACAACGAATACTTACTTATGTATGTATATTAAGGTATATGTATACTATATATGTCCACATGAATGCATCATGTCCAGTGCAACTTTATTTCTATATTATGTGGCATAGATGCATACATGTGCATTGATAATTTTCTTGATGTACATATGTGTATATACACATGTATGCACGATCACACATATACACAA